>CAJHQP010001364.1:0-118752 GCA_905132765.1 Moricandia arvensis | reverse complement strand
TTTTTATACACCAAATTTGAAAGATGTTAAAATACACAAAACTCTCAAATTTTAAAGTCAAGCAAAACTTTTTGAAATCACACCCTAATAGGTATTCATAAATAACCAAATTAACATCTGTGAAAATGTAGGGAATGGTATAAATTTTCATAAGTTGTAGAATTTTTGTAACTAACACCTTTTTGTTATATTTTGAGACAAACATTGATATTATATATTGATGTCATAGAACGATAAAGAGCAATTAAAAATTAAGAGGAAAAAATTGTGAACATTTGGAATTTTTAGTATTCTTTCAGTGTGTTATATGTGTATGAGTTTGAAAGATTAGAAACAAAAAGAAATAGAAAAGAACAAACCAATGATTGTGGCCACCTTCTCCAAAGCCTTTCTCCATGTCCCAGTACCCTCCTTACTTTTACACTCGCAAGTTTTTTCAAAAACTTTCCCAAAATATCCCCTCAGCTTCTTTACATGAGAAGGATCTACTTTATAGAAAACTGGGATCACGGTTTGGCCTAACTCTTCTTTGCATTTCATAATCTCCACCAACTGTCAAGACACCACTTTGAAGATGCATAGTTCTTCGAGAGCAAGATGATCGCGATCGTAGATCCTCTAATCGTCTTTATGAGTTCGGGACTGATGGATTCTCCTCTATTGATCTTGAAAAATTGACGAGTGTAAAGAACATAAAAGTGTTTATGGAATAATTATATTAGACTCTCATCAGAATAAAGTACAAGATGCATAGATTTATATACTGAATGATCAAACCTAATTTCCTAAATTAATATGGAATAATATATAGATAAATGTTAATTTCCTATTCTTCTTGGTATTTCTAGATTTTTTTAGATTCATCTCAATTTTCTAGATTTTTCTTTATCTTTGTGTTTTCCATAATCTTGATATGGTCGATCTCATCGATCTCCCAATACCCTCCCGCAAGCTCATACGTGGTAACACGTGTAAGATTGGACAAATCTTCAAAATATCAGCAATATACCCAGCTGTGAGGTAATGAAATCGACGTTTATACTCGATGGTAGAGTCAAATCGGCTGCAACACCCGGCCGTCGGGTCATCGACTTTTTTACATGGTCGTAGGGTTCTTCAAATAAGGGAAAAAAATCGCGATTACGATGTGCATGAATAATTCGCGATGGCGAATTAGAAAAACAACTGACTAAGACGGGAAGTCAGATAATTAAAGATGTTATTCGCAAGGACGAAAAAGAACATTAAATTGAACGAATCAATCAATAGATTCATGTTCAAAGAAATTATATATAACCATCTTCATCATTGAAGATTGTGTGAGTAAATCATTTGTACCTATGATTAAACTCACGATTAAAAAAATCAGTGGAATCAATACACTTTTCCAATTCTTGTGTTCCAAGAAAACTAGCAATATGCTAGCCATAATCACGTAACATGGTCAAACATTGACCAAATCATGTAAACCACATGTCACCATAGATGAGGTGTTGTGCCGTTGGTCGTGATATGTGATTGAAGCAAATTCTTTTTAGGAAGAAAAATAAACTTCGATCCACAGGTTTTGAATCTTGGCTCTGATACTATGACAAATTGATGAGAGTAAAGAACACAAAATATTTATGGAATAATTATCTAATACTCTCATAAGAATGAAGTACAAAATGCATAGATTTATATATTGAATTATCAAACTTAATTTCTTAAATTAATATGGAATAATATATAGATAAATGTTAATTTTCTGTTCTTTTTGGTACTTCCAGATTTCTTTAAATCCGTCTCAATCTTCTAGATCTTTCTTTATCTTTGTGTTTTTCATAATCTTGATATGGTCGATCTCATCGATCTCTCAATAAATCTTATTGTCTATGAAAGGTGTGATTCCTTTTCTTTCAAACTCCTTTTGAATGTGACTGAGAAAGTCTTTGCGAACATCTTCCCCAATAGGAATCCACGCGTAAGAGCTGCTTCATTTTTTACATGTGAGCTCTCATCCCAACTAACCTGTCGAAATCACTCAATGGCACATAACTCAACAGCTTGTTTGAAACATCATTGGCTATTTGCTCTATCATGGCCGCTTCATTATCCCTAAACAGAGGAAAGATAAATATATTCGCTCAATACATTTTTGCAAATATGAATCGATTTTGGGTTGGGTGCAGGTGCATATATATATATAGAGAGAGAGATACTTTGCGCAATTATCAAGACTGTCACATTGCATGTTTTATAAACAAAAATTGAAAGACTTAAAATACACAAAACTCTCAAATTTTAAAATCAGGCAACTCTATTTGAAATCACACCCTCATACGTATTCATAAATAACCAAATTAACATCTGTAAAAATGTAGGGAATGGTATAAATTTTCATAAGTTGTTGAAATTTTGGAACTAACACTTTTAATATATTTTAGTATAGATATTGAGAACATCCGTAGTAGCATAGTAAGAGTCTCTCAACTAGAGTTCATCCCACAAAAAAAAAATATATATACTATTGTTTGAGAAGTGAATTCGCTGATTTGTCAACTTTTCCATGATTTTAGATAATTTTTTTTGCTTATTTGCCATGTTTTTAATAATTTTGTATATAGTTAAAACAAATTTATATTAATAGTATTACATTCTTAAGAAATAAGATAATATTTATATATTATGTTGTTATCTTAAAAAATATCTTTCTATTACAAAATTTCAAAATTAAGATATATAAATATATTTAAATATAAATCAAGCATAGGTTAGGTAATTTTTCTTATTTATTAGTATGTTTTAATAATTTTGTATATAATTTATTATACAATTAAAAATAATTTCATATTAATAATAATACATTCTTATAAAATAAGATAATCTTTCTGTATTATGTTTTTATCTTAAAATATATCTTTCTATTATAAATTTAAAAATTAAGATATAAATATTATAATTAAATATAAATCAAGCCTAGGTATTGGGAAATTGCCAAAAATACCAATTTTCTTGTACCACTTTTCAAAAATACCTTAATCACTTTTACTCTTGTTTTTTAAGGGAAAAAACACACTTATAACATTTGGATTAATTAATTTAAGACTTAGGTTTAGAGTTAAGGGGTGGTGTAGGGTGAGGGTAGGGTTTAGGAATTTAAAATTTAGGATTCTAATTAATTTTAAAAAACTTTGCCCCTAAAAAAAGTGGTAAAAATGAAAAGTGGTAAAAAGAAAGTGGTATTTTTGAAAATTCCCCCTAGGTATTAGAGTCATGTTTTCCATGGTTTTAGGTTGAGTCAATAGTTTTAATAAATAATTTTAATTAGATTTATTAAATTTTTTGTTATCTTTAATAAATTATTATAGAATTCATTATTTATATTATTACAAATGAATATTATAAAATTATCTTAAAAAATAAATGGAGAATGTGCTTTGAAAAAAAAATAGATTAGTGTATTATTTTGTGTTTATCTAATCTTTTTTTCTTGTTTGTTAATTTTATAATTATTAGTATATATACACACATAATAATTAGATTTATCATTACACTAAAATATTTAAAATAGTCTAATAGAAAATAACAAAAATGATTTAGATTTGTTTGTAAACGTAATATGTCATGGCATGTTTAAAAAAAAATATAAAAAATATTAAGGTTGTTATCAAAAAAATAATGATTTTAATCAATAGAAGTTAAAAAATTTAAAGATTAATAAAATAGTATAAATTTATTTTTTTCTTTTTTTATTCTTAAATTAATACTACCAGCAAATTTATTAAACAATATATATAAAAGAATTATGCCTGCATGTGAAGGCAAAACACCTAGTCTATGATATTATTTGTGAAGTGATTTTTCGTAACGGAGCTCTCACGTTAAAAATTAGAGTGATTAATATCGTTTATGTCCTTAATGATTAAAATATATAAATTATTTAAAAATAAAGAAGTATTTAAATTATTTTATTTGATAAATGATTAAAATCAATAATGTAAGAATTATCCAAAATTTAAAATTATTTAAAATAAAAAAGATAATTATTATATAAATATACATATATATATATATATATATTGTTGTTATCCAAAAGATTATTTTTAATAAAAAGTTTAAAAAAAAACAGAAAACACATAACTACATATTAGTGAGGTAAAATTCTTAATTTTGTATAATTAAATAAAATCAAATATTGATTTATTAATAATGAATATAATATACATAAAAATTCAAATGAATATAAATAGTAATTTATCTTTGTAATTTTTAAATTAATAATATATATATATTGATAAGTAATTTTATAAAATATTTATACCCGCATGTGCGGGTAATCCACCTATATATAATATATGAGCATCCGCAGTGGTAATTTTTTTACGAAAATCTCTCACCAAAAAATAATATTGTAATAGAAACAATTCTCAAAACTTGAAAGATTTATACAAAAATCTATTCGTATTATATTATTATTTAATAATAATATCTTTATAGGAAAATTTTCAAAACTTCAAAGATTTATACAAAAAATGTCTTCGTATAAAATATTATTATTATTTTGGTGATAGATTCTAGTCGATAGACTCTTACTACTACGTGATGTCAAATAAACATTTTAATTAATTTAAATGTTAATAAATCAGCAAATTCAATTTTCAAATAATAGTATAGATTCGTAGAAAGATAATAAGTGGAAAATTTTGTTATCGTTTGGAAATTTTTAGTATTCTTCTCGTTTGTTATATTTGTATGTGTTGAAAGATTAGAAGCAAAAAGAAACAGAAAAAAAAAAGAGGAACCAAATGCTTGAATGGTAACCAGCGATTGTGGCCACTTTGGCCAAAGCTGCTTTCAGTGTGTTATATGTGTATGAGTTTGAAAGATTAGAAACAAAAAAGAAATAGAAAAGAACAAACCAGGTGCTTGAATCGTAACCAGCAATAGTCGCGACCTTCCCCAAAGCATGTCTCCATCTCCAAGTATCCTCCTCACTTTTACCCACGCAAGTTTTTTCAAAAATTCCTCCAAAATGTCCCCTCAGCTTCTTCACATGAGATGGATCTACTTTATAGAAAATGGGGATCACGGTTTGGCCTAACTCTTCTTTGCACTTCATAATCTCCACCAACTCTTCAAGACACCACTTTGAAGATGCATATTTTTTTGAGAGCAAGATGATAGCGATCTTAGACTCTCTAATAGCTTTTACGAGTTCGGGGCCGATGGATTCTCCTCTATTGATCTTATTGTCTATGAAAAGTGTGATTCCTTTTCTTTGAAACTCCTTTTGAATGTGACTGAGAAAGCCTTTGCGGACATCTTCCCCCCGGAAACTCGAAAAGACATCGTGTGTCCAGTTATGAGACGAAGAAGAAGATGGAGGAACTGATGAAGTAGATAAAGAAGATGGATGTGATGAGTCAATTTCTTTGATGTCTTGATTGAATCTGAATTTTCGAAACAACACGAAGCAACCTGTTGCAGCAGCAACGATGGTAAGGAAGAAGGAAGAATTCATTTGTGTGGTGGAAAGATGGCTGATGAGAGTTTAGAGAGACGCTTTGTATATAATTCAATAATCAATATAGTAATACAAGACGTTAACTCTATATATTGACTGAGAATGTTTTTCTTTTTCAGATATATTATCAATGAATAAATGACAAGTAAGCAATTAATGTTGTAAACCTGTTCTGGAAAGTTTGGTTTCGAGACGCTCTTGCTTCGTCTATCTCTTACTTTTTTAATAATATGGTTATAGATATTAACTCATCCTCGTCCCCCGTTAATGCTGTTTTTTTTTGTTAACCGTGGAAGATCCTAGGCAGTAATTCCAGATTAATACCCACGAGACCATCTATCCGGGTACGCACGGTTATAGGCGGGAAAATGGCCAAGGCGACTCGAACCCAGGGCGGACATTCCAGCTGGAGTTCCTTTATGTTCTGTAAATCTGTCGAGACATTATCTTGCTTCTATCTCTCAAGAACCAAACTTTATTAAAAAATCAATTATTTTAATTAAAAACTAGGATCGGACCCGCGCGCCCGCGCGGATGTTTGTTTTCGATATACTTATAAACATTTCAAAACACATCAATTTTTATTTTATTTTAACGTTTTCATTTTTGTTACTTTAGCAATTTGTTAAAATTATATTTTTATTATTATATTGTGTTATATATTTTTGTATTGGATATATGTTGGATCAGTTATTATGTAATTTCTTTTTCAAAAAGTTGTAACTATGTATTAATACACTGTTTTTACATATTTTTTTTAAAAAATAATTAAATTTAAATCCAAATATGTGTGTATATATATGTATTTTTACAAAATAAAACATTACATAAATTATTTTTAAAAATTAAAATAAAAAAAATATAAAACATGTGCCTGATTTGAAAGTGGAGTTTATTTAAGAAAATATATTATAAATTTTAAAATAACTAAGAAAAAAATTAAGTTTATACATCAAATAATGTATAGTTTATATTTTGTTTTACAGTGAAAGTTAATTATATATTTAATAAAATTGTAATCAACAAATCATGATATTATCCTCCATAGATAGAGATGAGTATTAAATTAATTAAAGTTTAGATATTGATCTGTGCGTCATTATGGTTTGCACTTTTTGTTAAATGTTGATATTTGTTTTTCATGTCACCATTATATAATTATACGTTTTATAATATAAATATTTGTATATAAATTAGAATCAATTTATGGATATGTTTTTGTATAATTAATCTAATATAAATACGTTGACACTAAGTTCCACAATTTATTAGCAATATAAAATTAAATATTTTTAAAATATAAATTTTAGTTATATAAACAATAATGTAGAACAATATTTACACATTGTTATTATGAAATCTATATAATATATGTTAAATTTATGAATATATTAAAACTATAATATGTTTGGTTGGAGGTATATTTTCTTAAAAACAGTTACTTCCTTCAATCTGTTATAATCCAAAATATATTTTATAAAATATTTTTCATTGTTTTGTTATTTTTAAAATCTATATACACATACAAAATAGCTATGATATTAATAATTTTTACTAAGCCCACCTCATACAAATAAATTGAATAAGTAATTATGATAAAAAACTGTAACAAAGATGGGCCATAATAATAACTAAAATTTGTAGAAACCCAAATATTATTGGCAAACATATTTTTTTAAGGAAATTATACCTATTTTTTTGTTTGTTTGTAATTTTTTTGTCGGTGTTACAACTTCTCTCATCTTCTTTTTTGTTGATTACTTTTTAACAAATAAGTTAGCTAATGGTAAGCATTTAAATTATTATTCTCTTTACGATAATATGTATCGTCATTCTAGACATGCCCTTATAAATATAATGTGTCCGTGATTTGTTCTAATACATAAGTTAATAGTATAAATGGCTAGATTTGAGAGACATGCATAATAGATTATTTCTTTTTTAAACAAATACAATTAATCGCATATATTTTTAAATTTTAGCTAATATATATATGTGGTTAATTAATTGCTAAGATCGCATGAGCAAAGTATGGATGTAACGTTTGTCATTTATAGAATACATACTCATTATAATTAGTGATAACAGAAAAATATTATGAATATTTGTCAAATATGGATAAGTTAGAAAAAAATAATTGGTTGTCTATATTTTAGGAATGTTTTTATAAGATATAGAAGATTTTGATAACCCAAAAACGTTTAGTTTATTTATAATGTATAATTTAACTATATTTATATATTGCAAATAATATCGTGTACATACAGAATATAGGTGGGTTAAATTAAAATTTGAATACAAAATTTAAACCGGTGGATTTGCAGATAATAGTGTATCTTATAATTATTTCTTTTATAATATTAATTTATGTATTAGACATGTTTGAAGATAACCTATTAATTTTTGTATAAATGACATGTTTGCTAAACCATTTCATTGATAATGATTTTTTAATCATGATATATATTGGATCGAAATCAAATGGTTAAGTATTTACACAAATTGTTTTTTTTATGTGGTGAGCCAAACTTTAAATTATTGGTTTTGATCCTGTAGACCGTGTCATATTTGGTATTGAATCACATTTGTTTTGATTTCTGCAGAATAATTTTAAACTGAGGCATATTCAATAACAAACCACGTGAGTTTAGGTGCACTTGCTTTTGTAAAAAACTTTGGGCAGGGTTGTTAAGTTATTAAACGACTGTGTTTAAGTCTAGTAGCATTAAATGGTAAATATTAAGAAAAAGTTAGAGTTAAGTACAAATTGTACTTAGGATATATGTTTTAGAATATAAGTAAAAATGATTTATTTTAGAATATAAGATATATATTTTTTACATTTAATTCAATTTTTCGGTTTAATAATTTAAAGATGGTTTTGATACAGTGATATAGACTCTGGTGAAAAGAAATAATAAAACTCATTTTATGGTTACAAATATACAAAATATAATTATTGGGTTAAACAAATTAATAATGGGCTTATTGTGAGCATATGTCCATATAAGAGGTGATTTAATTTGTGTTTGGATGTAGGGATAATACCAATGGCAGAGAATTGTAATTTTTGAGGAAAACTAAGGGGTATTTCCTATTTGTACTTCTCTTTTAATAGATTAGATTAGTTGAATTACGTATGTACATTAAATTTAGTATAAAATTTGAGAAATCATCAATTTTTGTTTCTAACTTTTCTTTTACTTTCATGTATAGCTTTTTTTCTTATTTTGAAGAGTTTTTGTATTTTCTTATTTTTTTATTCTTCAGTTCTAAATTCATTAGAACTTGGTAAAACTCGATATAACTAACTTAGTGAAATTCAGTATAATAAACTAATAAAATTCAACATAATCAACTCAGTAATACTTCGTATAACTAACTTAGTAGTACGAAGTAATACTCATATTAATTGATAGTAACTAAGTAAAATTAATTTAGTAATATTTATTAACCGGCAGTACTAATTATAATTAAGTAAAAATATACTTAAAATTTGAAAAATGAAAATTTGAAAAAATGAAAATTTGAAATATTGAAAATTTCAAAATTTCTAGAAAAACTGCTTTTTAAAAAATGAATAATTTTTAAAATTATTAATATAAAATTGAAAAATGTAAAATTAGATGTTTATATTTTATTAAATCAATGAGAAAATATGAGATTTATGAAATCCGCACGAGATTAGTATTTGAGATATAGGAGCAAAGAAGATAATGGCTCAAATATGTCACCAATTGTAGAGATGCATTTCCAAAAACTGAATTTGAAAAATACTGTAATTTTGTTGGGTTAAATGATATTTAGAGCAGCTAAGTTGGAATTACAAAGTTTTTATTGAATAAAATATTATATTACAAATAATATAATAATTGGGGTAGTTGATTACGTAGAAAAAGAGTCGACTGGTGACTACGTAAGTTCACATGTATCTAGAGCACCCAAGTTGGACTTAGAAAGTTTTTATTGGATTAAATATTATATTACAAATAATATAATAATTAGGGTAGTTGGTTACGTAAGTCCACTTGTGGAAAAGAAAAGAGTTGACTGGTGGAAAAATTGTATGTGTAATTGCGTGTATGAACCGTAACGTTGGTTGACAAAAAAAACCCGTAACGTTGACTCTCCACTCACAAAAACTTGTGGAAAAATATGTCACTGATGAAAATACTTTATTTAATCACTATAATTTCAGACTTTAGTTTTATTAAATTAAAATTATTAACAATTATTTTTAATTTGATTTAAATATTTTTAAAATAATTTATTTAGATTTAGTTAAATTTTAATAAAAATAATTTATATTTTCTAAAATAACTATAATATTTAATGGCTATATTTATTAACCAAATATGATTCAAAACTTGATTTAAAATGCAAATGTGTACTCAAACTCAAATCAAATGCAAAATTAACTCAAAAGGCTAATGAAATTACAAACATCTCTTCGTGACTAAACAAAAAAAGAGTAATGTAGCATACTATTATAACCTTAAGTGATCTTAAAAATAATTTATGAATTTTATAAAAAAAAATATTTTGATTAGTAAAAAATTCTAATACTGTGATTATAACATTTATAAATAATTTAAATTTAGATTGACTAAAATTGAATAGTTTTTAAAATAGATGAGTGAATGCAAGTTAGTCATGATATTCTCTGATTAGGGTTTGGTAACTATGTTATAATATAGTAGGTGTTTTTAGGGTTAGATTGTGGTATCTTAATTTTTTTTTTCCAAAAACTAAATTTGACCTATATGTGTTTAATTTTGGTGTATTAAACACTTTATAAATTTATTTTAAGTTTAATAATTTTTTGTATGTTATTTAGTAATATATTTGATTTTGGGGTTTTGGAAGAATTAAATTTTCAAAGATATAATGCACTAGAAGACTTACTGGAAGACTTAACTACCATTTCCCGCTAAAATTTTAAAATAATTTATGTTTTCCGCCTATTGTTAAGTCTTCCAATAAATCTTCCATAAGTTTTTTAGTGGAAGTCTTAGGTCTTCAATAAGATCTAGTGTTTTAGATCTTAAAATAATTTAATAATTTTGTAAAAAATATTTTGGGTGGGGAGAACTTATAATCATCTAATTATAAAAATTTTAATTGATATAAATTTAGATTTTACAGTTTATTTAAGTTTTATGAAGTGCTTGTTTCTAATTAGTTAGTTATTTTGAGTTTATGGTATATGTGACTTACGTCTTCAAACAAATAATGCACTTGAAGACTTTTGCGAAAATCTTATGGGCGAATAGTAAACTTAATGGGTGTTATTGAATTTGGTAATTTAATGGAATTTAATGGAATTCAAATCTGACATGAAATCCAGTGTTATTCAATTGTGGATTTGAACAAAGTGAATTAAAATCCAGTGTTATTGGATTATGGATTTACAAATGGAATTTGAAAAAGAATAATTTCACATGTTATTCAATATCCCATAGATTTCATTAAAAATAGTTATAATAGATTTTAATGTACTTTTTAATAAAAAACAAGAGGAAACAAAATAAAACATAGAGATCAATGGTCCAATAACTTGAGAAGAATGGCATGTTTCAGCAGAAAGAAATAGATATCACCAAGTCTGGTTATTATGGACATGGAATTTGAGAGACAGCGGCAAGAGATTGTGGAGTTTTGGCAAACCTGTAATATCTCTTAGGGTATATGTGACTTAAGTCTTCCAACAAATAATGCACTTGAAGACTTCCGCGAAAATCTTATGGGTGAATAGTAAACTTTCTAGAAGACTTTCATTGAAGTATTGAAGGAGATATTCTATTAGAAGAATTACTTGAAAGTCTTCTGAATCGAAAATATATAATTTTATTGAAATTTTTATTTTCTTATATAAAGAAAAATGTACACATTATCTCTCTTACTCTCAAATGGCTACAACAAAATGTATTTTTCTCATTCTAAAACTCTCCAACCTCTCTCTAATCTGTTTGAACTTAAGAAACCAAACTTTATATCAACTTCTCATTTTTATCTCATGTTTCTCACTTATTTATTTTGTTTTTGCAGGTTTTTCATCACATGGTTTTCATCTTTCACCCCTTTAAAGTTAAATCGATAAATCATATTTTTTCATATGGTAACCTTTTGTTCCTTAAAGTTCTTAACTTTTGAAAACTCTTTTTATTTTTTTTAAGTTCTTACCTTATTTTTGAAGTTTTTCAATGTTTTGAAGTCAAGTGAATGCTTTTGATATGCAAATTTTTCAGATCTGACAACTTGGAAGACTTTCATGGAAGTCTTCTCAGAAGTCTTCCAACAAATAATGCACTAGAAGACTTCTGCGAAAGTCTATTGGCGAAACTTTCTCCCATATATCCTATTTCATAACAGATGTGAACATTTTATATCAATTTCTCATTTTTATCTTATGTTTCTCACTTATTTATTTTGTTTTTGCAGGTTTTTTCATCACATGGTTCTCTTATTCTACTTCTTTAAAGGTAGATCTATTTATCATCTGGTAACTTCTTGTTGCTTAAATCTCTTAACTTTTGAAAACTTTTTTTTGTCGTCTTAAGTTCTTACCTTATTTTTGAAGCTTTTCAATGTTTTGAAGTCAATTGAATACTTTTGGATATGCAGTTTTTTCAGATCTGAAAGACTTAGAAGACTTTCATGGAAGTCTTCTCGGAAGTCTTCCAACAAATAATGCACTACAAGACTTCCACGGAAGTTTTCTGGGCGAATAGTAAATTTAGGGTCTAGAAGACTTTCAAGTAAGTCTTTCACGAGGTATTCTATTAGAAAGCCGAACTTTATATTAATTTCTCATTTTATCTCATGTCTTTCTCACTGATTTATTTTGTTTGGATATGTTGGTTTTTAGGTCTAAAACGACTAGGAAGACTTCCGGAGAAGTCTTCTAACATAAAATGTGCTAGAAGACTTCATGGAAGTCTTCTGACAGAGTCTTCTCTCATGTTAAGTGGAGTCAAGACTTGTTTTTGTAGAAGAATGATCTATAATAATTTTGTTTATGGTCATTTTGTGATTTGTAGGTGAACTATTTTAATTCTGAATTCTTTTGTAAATTCAAAGAGATATAAATGAAAAAATTTGGTGAATATATTCGTGTCTACAATATTATCTTGCCCAAAGTACTTGATATTATTAAAGTTTTTGATACAAATTCAATAGCAAAACACAATAACACAAAAAATTAGTTAAACTTACAACGGCTAGGGGAGAATATTTCTCAAAAAAATTTAGTTAAATTCACCAAATATCAAATGTTATAGGGAAGTCTTCTCACATTAGCAAACATAGAAGTCAAGAACAAAAATTAACCTAGAATACTTTGAGGAAGGTCTTCTATCATTAGCTTGAAACATTAATAAACATATTTGATAACCTATGAATTATCACCAATAAAGTTATGAATTTTATTCAGGACCAAAAATATTGTCTAAAGCACATGAATTAACAACAAAGTGTTAAAAAGTCATTTTAAATTTAAAGAAAATGAATGTTTATTATACATTATCGTAGAAGACTTTAGTGAAAGTCTTCCAAGAAAAGACTTTCGTGAAAGTCTTCCCAGAGAAGATTTCTCTGGAGTCTTCCATTCATGTCATTTTTGCGATTGAAAATTTACAAAAGAAGACTTCTAAAGAAATTTCATCTACAACAGATTTCTAAAGAAGTCTTCCTTTGTAAATATTGGCTTAACTTTGTAATTCAAAAATTCTTGAAAATATTATAGAAGACTTCCCTCGAAGTCTTCTCGGATAAACATGTTAGTTTTGTAATTGACCGATCTGTGTCAGAAATTTGACTTTCTACAGAAGACCTCCCGGTAAGTCTTCTACGAAAGTCTTCTCAACTTTTACATTAAGTTTGCTTACGGTCAGTGGAAGTATGTGTAGGTTACTTTTGGAATTGACTATATTTGACCAGAATCACAAAATAAAAATCTGAAAGACTTCCACGTAAGTCTTCTGTCGGAAGACTTACATGGAAGTCTTCTGTCGGAAGACTTACATGGAAGTCTTCCAATTTAAATTTAATGTTTAAGTTTAATTTTTCAATTGCAAAAGTAACCTACGTAGACTTCCGTAGACCGTGAGCAGACTTAATATAAAAGTTGAGAAGACTTCCATGAAAGTATTTCGTTGGAAAACTTATCGGGAAGTCTTCTATAGAAAGTCAAATTTCTGACACAGATCAGTCAATTGCAAAACTAATATGTTTATCCGGGAATACTTCCAAGGAAGTCTTCATGAAATTTTTTTGTCAATAAAAAGAAAAGTTCGAAGACTTCCAAAAAAGTCTTCTCTAAAAAACACACAGAAAATCAATTGCAAAACTAACATATGCTTTGATCAGAAGACTTTCGTGGAAGTTTTCTCTGTCGAGAAGACTTACACGTAAGTCTTCTCGCGAACAAATCTGGATAAATAATTTGATTCATACCTTAAACTATTGAGAAAACTTTCTTAGTTGTCCAAGCACACAAAACTTCACCAAGACAACTACTCAATCGTTAATGACCAGAAATCATGAGCTTGAATGGTTATATGAACCTTAAAAACTTTAGAATAAAAAACCTTAGTTTTTTGGATGAATATAGAGAGAAATTGAGAGAGATATAGTTTTTGCGGATAAGATATGAGATAAAATGAGTGAAAAATTGATTTTTGATGCATTAAGAGCTTCGTATTGGCTGTTCATGGTTGTTGAGTGAATTGATGACAATGACATTTTTGTAAATAATTGATGAAGATGAGGTGATAGAGTAAAACACAATTTTTGAAGACCTACTTAAAGTCTTCTAGTAAGTCTTCCAGTGAAATTTTAGTGAAAAATGGGAACTTCTGCGATAAATAGGGCAAGTCAAATTTTCAAAAACAAAATGATTAATTTTGTGTTTGATTTCAAATTTTGAGCCCAAAATTAATTTATTAATTAACCTAATAAATCAACAATCAATTGTTCAACTTAGATATTTTATCATGATTTGACGCGAATAAATGAACAATTTTGAAATTTAAATTAATTTTACGCCATTTAATTTGTTTTGGTTAAAATTTAAACAATTTAACTATCTACGTTTTTACTTGATTAACAATGTCTAAATTTATATTTGTCAAATATTTTTAAATTTATTTTGAATATATATATATAGATAAATTCTATGTTTTATATCTATGGAAATATTTTTATATTTGTAAACATATTATTATTTTGCTTCTGTTAAGATTAATGATAATATATGCATTATTATTAGAAAATTACCAAAAAAATTTACATAAAAAAATCTTTCATTAAGCTTGATGTTATGTCATATTTTAAAAAGTTATGTCATTTTTGTGAAAATGAATGATATGATGACATATAAGCAAATTATTTATCAAATAATAATTAGAATTTTCTTATATCTTCTAGACGTGAAAATATTGTTATATTTGCAAATATAATATTGGTTTACTTTTATTAATGTTAATGATGATATATGAGTTATTAACATATTATAGAAAACTTATGATAAACATAAGTTTACATATATGAAGTTGTATGCCATGACATCTTTTTTAGAAGACATCATTTTTATAAGAATGAATGTACGTGGTGATGACACATCACAAATTCACTTCTCAACTATTTTTAAATTTATTTTTACAATATATATATATATATATATATTTTCTGTCAGTGAAAATGTTGCTATATTTTTAAATTTATTATTAGTTTACTTGTATTAAGATTAATGATAATATCTGCATTATCATCAGAAATCTTACAAAAAAATATAGATTTACATAAATGAAATTATCTGTCACATTAAACTTGATGTCACTTTATATACTTAAAAGCTATGTTACTTTTGTGAGAATGAATGTGATGATGACATATAAATATATATTTTCTCAAATAATATTTAGAATTTTTTATATTTTCTAAGTATGGAAATATTTTTATATTTTTAAATTTAATATTAGTTTATTTTATTAATGGTATCGATGATATATGAGTTATCACTATATTGTAGAAGACTTACCAAAAACATAAATCATATATATAAAACGACATTTTCTCTCTTTTGAGAGTGTTCACATTAGCATTTAAAAAAAATATATGTAGGTCTTAGAGTTACTTAAGCAAATTCTTAACAATTCGACTTAAAAGGAAAACTATTCTCAATAAAATGTCTAATTCTTCATTGTTCTCCTAAAATTAATGTATGTCATTAACTAATATTAAATATCTAAAACTTGAAAAAAAATATCTAAAACTGATGTTCTTCCTTTCATATTCTAAAGGAATCGGGATATTCCAATGGTTTATATATTCTCAATAAAATGTCAATGGTAAACTCTTTATCTCTCTTAAGCAACAATTTCACTAGAGAATTTTGAAAAGGCCGATTAATTGATTTTTTTTTTGTCTTATTCATCCTGAGAGGACAAAGAGAGATGGTCTTGTCAAATTGTGGCTCTATGGCACAATATCAAAGAATATGTTCCGAAGCACATTCAAAACCGGTGGCACCTCTCGTGAGATCCAGGCGTGAATAGAGAATCTCTTTAGAAATAACAAAGAGGCCCGTGCTATCCATTTGGATCATGATCTCTGAACAAAGGAGATCGATGATCAATCCATCCAGAAGCGGACCAAACCAGAAAATTAATCGGGGGCAAAATAATTTTTTAGTCTAAGTTATACAATATTTAAAACAAAATTTATTAATATTTAAATTTTATTAAATTAAACTTTAAAATTAAGATAAAATAAGAAATCAGATTTGACAAATACTTGAAAAATCAAAACTAGTACAAAACGAGTAACGAGTAACGAGTACTCCCTCCGTTTCAATTTATATGTCGTTGTAGAGAAATAAATTCGTTTCAAAATAAGTGTCGTTTTATAATTTTAATGCAGAATTTATTAACTTTATATATTATTCTATTTTATTGGTTGAAATGTGGTTATATGTATAGATAATTGTGTTTTCACCAAAGAAAATTGAAAAGGCCGATTAATTGATTATTTTGTGTTTCTTTTCATCATGAGAGGATGAAGTTCTTCGTCGAATGTTGCTTCGATTTGCGCAACTGCATCTCTGAATCGATCCAAGAAAATTCTGAGCCGAGTCATTGGAAACATCAGTCCCTGTCACGCTTCCTCTCGATTCATAAGCAATCTTACATGCAAATCAACAGCAAACCCATGATCCAGGTTCTTCCTTGGCTTTTTTCCCATCACTTCCACCTCTACTACATACTGTTAGTAAAGCAAGAATATTCTATTCTGGTTTAGATTTACTCTCCTAGTATAGTGGGCATATCCCACTTTTCTTTTAACAGTTCTCTCAATATATATTGATGTAATCACGTAAATGAATTCAAGGGAAATACTTCCACTTTCATGGTATCAGAGGGTTCTAGATTTTGAACCTCAATTCCCCAACTCTTCTTCTTCTGCTAACATATTTCTTCTCTTTTTCTCCTCACCAACTCAGGCTCCATGGCTGCTCCTCAAACAAATCTCGAACGCGCCTATGGTGTTAATAACATCAAGTCGTATATTCCAATTATTCTCGACATTGATGACCACAATTATGACGCCTAGCGAGAGCTATTCTTGACACACTGTCAAAGCTTTGATGTTGTGGGTCTTTGAGACTCTACTTCCGGCTAACGATGATGACCAAAAATGGATCAAGAGATATGGTCTTGTCAAATTGTTGCTTTACGGCACACTATCGAAGAATCTGTTCTGAAGCACATTCAAAAACGGCGGCACCTCTCATGAGATATGGACGCGAATAGAGAGTTTCTTCAGAAATAACAAAGAGGCTCGTGTTATCCAGTTGGATCATGATCTCTAAACAAAGGAGATCAGCGATCAATCCATCCACAACTATTGTCAAGACGTAAAGTCCATCTCGGATCTTCTCAGAAATGTTGAGAAGTGGAGAGATGTGTAATAAAGCACAGTTTGAAAATTGATACAGGAAATTAAGCACATTATTAGTTAACAGAACAATATATGATATGGATTCATCCAACGATGAAGACACACATACAGAGTTTCAGCCTAAATCGACGGACCTCCTGAGTCGGACAAGGTCCTAACGTTAACTCTGGTCTCTAATGCTCCTCTTGCGATGGACTGTGGTGATGTCGAAGTCTCTACGGCGGTTGTGCAACATGCTAAGCTACAAGGAGCATGGACCAAACAATTGTTCATAACCGGAAACACTGATTTTGTTTCTCAGCTTGATAACACAAGCATGGACAAATCTGATTTGACGAATCTTTCAACCAAGCATGTAGGTCAAAAGAAGGATCAAGCTGGTTACTCGATCAAAGCCCTTGGAAGATGCTAATCGAGATGCTTCCCAGACGCATCGAATAAGGATTCCACTGATAAGGCTCGCACTACAAGAAAACAACGTTATTCCGACGGCCAAATTCGTCGGAATACGTAAATTACGACGGTATTTCGACGAAAAAGTTCGTCGGAAAAATGTATTTCGTCAGAATTTCGTCAGAATTTCCGAGGAAATTACGAGGAATAGTTTCGTAGGAGATTTCCTCGGAATTGCCTCGGACATTTCCGAGGAATGCTTTCCTCGGAATATTCCGAGGACAATTGCCCTCGGATATTTCCGAGGACCCTAAACCCTCGGAAATGTATTTCGTGTGTAAAGTGAGTGTGAAGATGAAAAAATGTGTGAATGAAGAGGGTGAGGGGTGCTTGTATTTATAGAAGAAACACTGCCGGCATTTCCGACGAAATTCCGACGACTCCTCGGAATTTCGTCGGAATTATTCAACACCCACAACGGCTACCCACAATGGCTCTTTTAACGGATAGATTCCTCGGAATTTCGTCGGAAAAAAACCGACGAAACCATTTTCCTCGGAATGTTCTCAGTTTTTTCCGACAAATTATTCTTCCTCAGAATTTTGTCGGAAATTTCCGACGAAATTCCGAGGAAATGTGATTTTTTAGTTTCCTCGGAATTCTGTCGGAATTCCGTCGGAATATTCCGAGGATATATGACTCCTTCGGAATTTCTGTCGGAATATGCCCTGTTTTCTTGTAGTGTCGGTTTCCTTGGGTTGCTCGAATGAACCCGTAAACAAGGAATCTCCATCGAGTCATTGTGCCATTATAAATGGAGGATGGCACCCCTAAGGTAATTATTCCTGACCATGTTTCTTCACAGTTTGCAAAACCATAAGGAATATGTGATAGGAAAATTTTATCGTTGCTTGGTGCATCTGGGGGTTTAGTGTACGCTATTCTAAATAGGTTGTGGGGTAGGAAATGTGATATTTATGTCTGGAAACTTGGTGAATTCTCATATATATATATATATATATGTATATGTATATATTCCACATCCCGGATGAGGCTACTAGAAAATGGATCCTCCAACGCAGTTTATGGCACGTAGATGACTGCATCATGTTTGTTGTTGTGTGGACCTCCTCAGAATCCTTAACCCTTCCTGAAATTACTTTAATTATGTTATGGGTTACGCTTAAAAACACCCCCAACCCATACTCCATCCTCGGGATCGAATGGATTGCTTAAGATTGGGAGAACCAATGTTATCTCACAAACTATTGTTAAACCCAACAATATTAGGTGAAGCTAAAATTATGGTGGAAGAGCTCGATAAGCCATTTCCACAAAAGTTTGATGCTTGGGACAAGCAAGGAAACTTCTCCATGGTTGATGTGGAATACTCTTGGCTTCCTACTCCTTGTGAAGATGCGGTCAGCTCGGTCACAAAAAAAAGGTGTTTGTCTATGTCTGGTAAAAAAAATCAGGTATTGAGAGTAAGACCGCATCAATTGCCCATGTGTTTGCATCTTCTGTTGATGCTGCAACGCCGGAAAAGTAAACTCAAACGGTTCCATATGACTTTCCAAGCTCATTGCAAGCACATGCTTATTGACATGAAGAAATCATGGATCCCTAAAAATCATAAAAATGGAGAAGGAAAACATAATTTCCGTGACCCTTGAGGGTCCTAATTATCTCTCATGGTCAAGAGTGGCCAGAATCACCTTGGGATGTCATGGACTTTGGGACAGCCATATCATGAAGGCTGGAACTTCAAAGAGGATGGCTGAAGAAGATAGATACGTGAACAACCACAACCAATGGGTTCAAGAAGACCAACAAGCTCTGGCTCTCATCTGTAACTCCTTGTCAAAACCAATCCTGAAGATCAATTCTCACATCAAAACCGTCAAGAGACTATGGGAGAGTCTTCAAACCGCTTATGGGTGTTTATGGGAGAGTCTCCAAACCATCTATGAGAACGACCGGTTCCTCAGCTTTCTCCTACACCTAGACTCATCATTCAACACACTGATAAAGAATTTCTTTACTGGAAGAAAGATTCCATGCCTAGATGATGGTGATCCTCTCAAAGGCCAGCCGGATAAATGTAAACCCAAGGAGCAGCAAGCAATTCAAGGGAGAACCATGTATTCTGCTCACATGGGTGATTCAACTGAAGACATGTGGAGAAATCAAGTTGGTACAACCTCATCTGATGATTTTGTGACCAGAAAAGACGCCAATTCCTTTATCTGGAGCACTGTCTTGGCTCTCATTGCTTCCAAGAAGGCTGGTACACATTCTCTTGACTCTAAACCTATCATAATAGATTCAGGAGCAAGCCATCACATGATTTGTGATAGGAACTTGATTAGTAATATCCAGCCTGCCGTAGGGAATGTAGTCATAGCAAATGGTGATAAGGTGAAGATAGAAGGGATAGGGAACCTTAAAGTGTTTGATAAGGAATCTACTGCCTTGTATATGCCTGGATTTTTATCTAACTTGTTATCAGTAAGAAGGGCTACGATTGATTTGGGCTGCCAAGTTGTGTTCAGACCAGATGAAGTTGAGTTTCAAGACCTGAAGACAGGAAAGGTCATTGGAAAAGGGCACAACCATCAGCAAATGTATCATCTTGAGAGGAATATGGTGCCAGAATCATCTATGCCTCACTGCCTGGCTAGCACCGTTAATGGCGCTGAGAACACAATATGGCATGCCAGATTGGGACATCCCCATACAAGAGCTCTAAACCTGATATTCCCTGGAGTGGTGTCTAAGAATGAAGAGTGTGAAGCCTGTATATTGGGGAAGCATTGTAGGACAGTCTTTCCACGGTCTGGCACCACCTATGAGAGTTACTTTGACTTGGTTCACTCTGATGTATGGACGGCTCCATGTGTGTCAAGGGAGAATCACAAATACTTTGTCACCTTCATTGATGAAAAATCCAAATACACTTGGTTGACACTGATTCAGTCCAAGGATAGGGTGTTAGACGCCTTCAAGAATTTCCAAGCTCATGTCTCCAACCACTTCAATGCCAAGCTGAAGATCCTCAGATCAGACAATGGTGGAGAATACACAAGTCATGCATTCAAACAGTACCTGGCTCAACATGGAATTATTCATCAAACAAGTTGTCCATATACTCCTCAACAAAACGGAGTTGCTGAAAGGAAGAACAGACACCTGATGGAGGTAGCCAGATCAATGATGTTCCACACCAATGTTCCAAAAAGATTCTGGAGTGATGCGGTGATGACTGCTACTTATCTGATCAATAGGACTCCAACTCAAGTCCTCAAAGATCTATCACCGTTTGAAGTCCTTAACCAAACCAAGCCGGCTTTGGACCACTTACGGGTGTTTGGATGTCTCTGCTTTGTGCTGATACCAGGGGAGCAGAGAAACAAACTGGATGCCAGGAGCACAAAAGCGATGTTCATTGGCTACTCTCCAACACAAAAGGGGTATAAGTGCTATGATCCAGTAGCCAGAAAAGTTTTAATATCAAGGGATGTGAAGTTTGTGGAAACAAAGGGATATTATGAGGTGAAGAATTGGGATGATCTGAGGGACTTACCGCAATCAGAAAGAGCCACAAACCTCAGAATCATTTTGGAGAACTTCGGCATTGGCATGTCTCCAGCAACTCAAGAAACAAGAAGGAATATCCCTGAAGCTACTGCACCTGTTCCAGAAGCTGTAGTTGAAGAAGATGTGATTAATGAAAATGAAAAAATTGTCCATCCTGACCCTGAAAGGGGGAATCAACAAGAAGCTCATGATCAGGATGAGACCAAATCAGAATCAGTTCCTGAGACTCAAGATCAAGTTCCAGAAGAAACAAATGAGGCAGCACCTGATCAGATACAGCCTTTGCGAAGGAGCACAAGAATCAGGCAACCGAAAGTCTACTTCAATGCTAAAGCTGTGGCACATCCAGTGAGTGCAGTATGCTCGCTTGCTCAATATCCAGAAGAACATCAAGTCTTCATTGGAGAATTGGATCAAGAGTACATCCCAAACACCTATGAAGAGGCAATGCAAGACAAAGAATGGAGAGAGTCTGTTGAAGAAGAGATCAATGCCATGATCAAGAACAACACCTGGTATGAGACTGAGCTTCCAAGAGGAAAGAAAGCCGTGACCAGCAGACTCTTGCATACCATCAAGTATCTTGCAAATGGAAAGCCAGAAAGGAAGAAAACCAGACTGGTAGCAAGAGGATACACACAAGTGTATGGAGAAGATTATCTAGACACGTTTGCACCAGTGGCGAAGCTTCATACAATCCGGATACTCATCTCATTGGCAGTGAACCTAGAGTGGGGTCTTTGGCAAATGGATGTAAAGAATGCTTTTCTACAAGGTGAACTAGAAGATGAAGTGTACATGAGACCACCTCCGGGAATGCAAGAGATGGTAAAGCCAGGAAATGTCCTCAGACTCAGAAAGGCGATCTATGGCTTGAAGCAATCACCAAGAGCTTGGTACCACAAACTAAGTACTACATTGAATGGAAGAGGATTTGTGAAGTCTCAAGCAGATCACACACTCTTCACTCTCACCAGCAAGTCCGGGATTATTGTGATCCTAGTCTATGTGGACGACATCATCATTACTGGTAGTGACAAGGAGGGGATCAGTGCCACCAAGACATTCCTCAAGACCGCATTTGACATCAAGGATCTAGGTGAACTGAAGTACTTCCCCGGGATTGAGATGTGCAGATCAAAGGAGGGGTTGTTCATGTCCCAAAGAAAATATACTTTGGATATTCTAAAGGAGGCAGGAGATCTTGGAAGAAGACAAGCCAAGACACCACTTGAAGAAGGCTACAAGACACTGCGAGAGGGGGAGTATGAAGATACTCCATTTGAAGATGTCAAGCAATATAGGAGAATTGTTGGGAAGCTGATCTATCTAACCATTACCCGGCCAGATGTTTGTTTTGCAGTAAATCAGGTGAGCCAGCACATGCAAAATCCCAAGGTTCATCACTGGAACATGGTGGAGAGAATCCTAAGATACTTAAGGGAGGCTCCGGGTCAAGGCGTATGGATGGCTTGCAACAGAAACACTGAGGTTGTTGGATACTGTGATGCAGATTGGGCTGGAGATAGAACAGACAGAAGATCAACTACCGGCTATTGCACATTCATTGGAGGAAATTTGGTTACATGGAAGAGTAAAAAGCAGAAGGTTGTGTCTTGCTCAAGTGCAGAAGCAGAGTACAGATCAATGAGGAAATTAACCAGTGAACTCATCTGGATAAAGAGTCTTCTAGGCGACTTGGGGATTGAGATCACCTACCCCATGACCATGCATTGTGACAACCAAGCCGCAATACACATTGCGTCCAATTCAGTCTTCCATGAGAGGACAAAACACATAGAAGTAGACTGCCACAAGGTAAGACAAGCAGTAGAGCAGCAAGTGATCCTCCCATGCTACACAAGGAGTGAAGATCAACTGGCGGACATCTTCACCAAGGCGGCCAGCAGCAAAGTTTGTGAGTCCATTCTTCCAAGACTAGGACTCATAAACCTTACATGTCAGTGATCCCCTCACCATGGAGTGTTCTACTCTTTTTCCTTTGCTTGGTTTTTATCCCAAGTGGTTTTTCCAAGTAAAGGTTTTAATGAGGGAATACTTCATGGCTTTCCAAGCTTGACTTGTTTCATATGGTCAAGCTTGAGGGGGAGTATTGACATGAAGAAATCATGGATCCCTAAAACATGGTTCCCAAAATTATGGACCTTGTTTATGGGAGCTCATGAATTCATGGATCCTTAAAACATGGTTCCCAAAATCATGGACCTTGTTTATGGGAGTTCATGAATTCATGGACCTTGTTTATGGAAGATGTCTTTTGTATTCTCTATATATTACAATGTATTTGCAAAGAAATGAATCAAGGAAATAAGTTTCTCTCCTTCTTATTCTTATTTGTTCTTGAGTGTTCTTGAGTGTTCTTGAGTGTTCATACTCTTTCTCTTCATAAATCATCAATTCTAACAATGCTAGGGTACCTTTACAAGAAAAATCCACTACAGCTACTCTTACGAGGTCATCATCTCATTATGAAAAGCAAAGCAATGGAAGCCACATGACATTGCCCAAGGCAGCTTCATATAAAGATGATACACCTCAGCCTTCTGATCAGTTTACTAATAATCCTTGTCTTGAAGTCATAAATGAACTAAGTATGGTCAAAAATGTCAGTTATACAGTTGCGGATGATTTAGCTTCTTTGGCTACAATCTTGGTACTTGAGAACATGTATGTGCCTCCAACAATTGTATGTGTGAATGAAACAACTGATTCTCCTCCTTTGGAGACTGCTCCATCTTCAACTAAACTGATCTCAATCGTTGTCCTAAAAAGTAGTAGAATAGGAGAGCTTGATTTGGGGTCAAATAAATTTGCATCTTTGGTTTCTTCTGATGGGGAGGAAGAAGATCAACTGGATCCCAAATGTAACGATTCAATTGATCTTTTGACACCATCTAGAAAACGTTTACTTCGAGAAAGGCTTGTTAAACCGTCAGCAAAAGCAAAGGAGTTGCAATTGCAATCCACTTCTCGGGACATGGAAACCGAGGAACTGAGGAAGACACATGTAGAAGTGTTAAGCTTTTTGGTAGAGTCGACAAAAGTGTTTGCACTGTTTACTTATGATTCTCTTTGAATCATCTTATTTTCCCAATCGTTTGTAGAAACTGTATGACTTCGGTCATAGCAATAGCAAAGATTGTAACCGTATTATCGAATAAAATTATGTTACTACAAAAATGAAATGGATTCATCCCTAACAGAGCCACCAACTTTTTTTTTAACTCTACGCAACGATTTGGTGAACTGTGTCTCGTTACCTTAACATCACAATCAATCTATGATCAAATAGTCTCGACAAACCTAAGTGATGTATCTGCAATATAAGTAGAAGAAGCTCGTAAGGACTGAGGAAGATGATGGCCTCCGACCCCTAGCGTAGAAAAAAAAGTTATTTTTCTTTTCGACTAAAGATCTATTATAACCTTTTTCCATAATCTGGATGCATTTTTTTTTAGATTTGAACCTCAAAAACCATTGGACTAAGAAAGCTTTAACAAAAAGATTGAAAAAAATTAAATATTTTTATGTTATAAAGTTAAAAAGGAAACAGTTACTATATTAATTTAATGAAATCGGGTTATTACCCACCCAAACCTGTTAAACCGGGTCATTCATCTTTAACTCTATGCATTTTCTCTTTTATGTGAAACAATAGTCACATAGTTAAAAGTTGTTTTGTTTATTGTTTGAACATCTCCAACAAGTCTCTTTATTTTGCGAGTAATGAATTACTCTCACAATAAAGAGACAAAAGTGTGATATTTCAATAGTTACCTTTAAATTTAATTTTAAGAGAATTAGTAATTTACATGTTAGTCTTTAATATTACTTATAATTAACTATAATCATTGAATTTTCATAAACTAATAAAACATAAAGTTAATCAGTATAAGGAAAAGTAGTAAGTAAAGAAAAGTAACGTGATCTACCAGAAACTAGATACATTTCGTTAAAAGAGTATGTATATACACATGTAACATTTTCTTTTGATAGGATGATTGACAAAGCCATTCGAGATCGTATCACATCAATTATGTACTACATGAAGCCAAGGACTGGGACTCCTTCGTAGGTTGTTTGGTGCCCACATGTCTCAATAATTTTGGTTTTCTTTGGAGATTAAATTCATATTCAGTCCTATACTGTTAGGGATTAGCTTATAGCTCATACGTGTACATATACTCTTTTAACGATGATCAATAAATTTAACATTTCATCAAAAAAAAACAATTTTCCTTTGGCTTTCGCATTCACCTCTCCTATTACTAATAACAAGGGAGATTGTGGTTGCAGTTTAGAGGGCCAGCGTCTGCGGTTAGAGAAGGAACCATGTTCCCTGGAGCCACTGTGAATCGCTGAGCAGAACTGTATGGCAACTCAACGCTGCCGTAACCGGAAGGTACGAAGTAAGCTCCGTTCTTGAAAACGTCCTTTGAAGTTCTCCATCTCCAATTGTTCCACCCTCCTTTCACTTCTCTCTTTGTCACCTGTTTATTAAATGTATTAAGCTTACCATTTTATTTTCATGCACTAATTAATCGTACGCATATTTAGTCAGTCATGTACATGTCCGATCAGAACTGGTCCTAGACATAGGCAACTGGAACACTGGTCTATGGCTTTCAAACTTAAAAAAAAAAAAATTCACATAAACATTAATCTTCAAATTTATTAATAATATTTTATTAATTTTTTACTAAATTATCTATATCTTCTATAATTTTCAATCATAAGCTACCTTCGCTCTTTTATATAAAAAAAAACAGGGGTAAACATTTGGGCGGTTGAATGGTCGTGGCCGACCAATTATGCGATCCTAATAACCGATATATAATATACACACGATATATAAATAATTTGGTGATAGTCTAAAGATTTGGTATTAATTTTCCTGGTCAAATAGTAATGAGATCAGATTTGGTTCCTAATTTATATGTGCATCTGTATATCACTAGGAGAATACAATAAAATACCTCTTTACTGTTAGATTTATCAGAAGCAATGAAATAATTTCCTTCACTGAAAATTGTTGGATCGGCGCTACCACCAATTGCATACATTATCCATTTATCGTATCTATTGTTTGCCACATGAGCGTAACCTCGTCTTACCCTACACACCAGAGTTTTCATTACATGATTATATGTCTAACTCTGCATTAAAATTAATTATGAAGTCATTAGTAATTTAAAAAACTACTTGCCTTGGCATTCTTTCAACAAGTCCTGGTCCAAAATGATTGAATGCCACGGTCACTTTCATGTTCACATCTTGCACGAAGTTGTCGTTGTGTCCGAGCAACATCACCTATAAATGAATAACGACCAAAGTGATTAGTTGCTGGAGAGATTCAATTATCTATATGATTTCATAATGAATAGAAATTAGAAATGAACTGACTTTAACATGTTGAGTAAAATAGTTGTTGGAAATGGTGATTCCCGTGGAAGCATGTATCACATCGATCAAGCCATCCGTACAACTCGCTAGGTAACAATGGTCGATCCAAATATGAGACGAACCGGAAATAGCGATCGCATCACCGTCCGATCCTTTTCTATGACCGACATGCGTTGTGCTACTCCTCACCATTCCATACTTCGCCGGTTTGCAGTCGTGGATGCTGATCCCATGCACGATCACGTTCGTCACTTGTTGTATCGTAATGCACGGTCCGTACGCAATTTCCACTTTTGCCCCTCTCCCATCTATGGTCTTATAGCTATTCACCATGAGCTCATTCTCTAAGGTTATGACCATATCTTTAGCGAAAGTGATCCACAGCGGCTTGTCTTGGATCACACCGTATCGCAGCGAACCCGGTTTAGGGTTCGCTGCATTGTCGTTAGGGTTTGTGACAACATATATAGTACCTTTCTTGCCTCCCAAGGCAGATGAACCAAACCCTACCGCGCAATCGGCTAAATCTTTGCGTTTAGCGTTCCAGTCAGATTTGTGGCGCCAACATGAGTCTATAGGATTCATGATGTTCTGAGGTTTCTCCGGCAGGTAGCTGGAGACGGATGGGTTATACCCGTAATAGCCGTTATTATCGGCATGAACCAAGGACTGACATAAGAATAGTGCCACGAAGAGACAAATTTTGGAGAGAAGAGTCATGGTATGGTACGTGGTCTAGGGATTGAGAAGGGAGATTAAGAAAGGATCAGAAAAGATGGACAAGTACTTAAGAGAGTGTTAGATGTGAGATTGTGTCGGAAAGATAAGAAGGTGAGGCAAACACGATCTTGTCATAATATTGGCTTAAAAATCAAAGTTGTATTGGTAAGACTTTGGTGTTGTTGCACAAGATCACACCTACGTGCTTCCCCATGAACATTATCTAGCCGACTTGCTTGGATGGAAAAATCTAATTTCTAACTATATTTGTTTGATTGATTATAATACAGATTAGTAAAATATTTATTTGGTCGATGTTTTATATGTACGTGTACCAATCGATTATTTTCTTCATGGAATCCATATATCATATACTATATATTTTAAACATTATATTAATGTTGCCGCTATATATATGCTTCTTATATTCTTATATTAAACACAACATAATAATATATCACTAGATAATGACCCGCGCCATACGCAAAATAAAATACTTATTTGAAATTTAGAAACAAAAGTTTGTGTTACATAATAGTGATTTTGTTAAATTTAAACATGAGTGGCTCAGTTTTCTGAAGTTAAAGAACGATTTTGTTTTTTTTCTTGAGATAGGATATCGTCGAATTGGTTGATCAAATTCTTCTTCACAATGTATAAATCTTATCTCCCACATGAAACAAAAAAAAAAAAAAGTACTTTAGATTTTAATAGGAAATGTATGGCATAACTGATGAGACATTAATTTAATGAAAACCCACATTAGAATATTACTACTAAACGTGTATAATTTTCACCCTAATCTTTCATGTGGTTTTGGATGGTTTTACTCCGTCCATAGAGTTGAAGCCGGCCATTAGTGATTCTAAAAATAATTTGGAAGTGGATATGTTCGTAAAGGTGATTCGCAAAGAGGAGATTTGTTAGACCATGTACAATGGTGTTCTTTAACCATCAATCCTTAGCCTTATTAAATTAATTGTTTTGTACTTTTAGAATAGTTAAGGATTTTAATCCGTTTTAAGTCCAATGGTGTTACTAATTCGGAATCCTTAGTAATAAAATATTATTTAAAAAAAAAAAAATTTATTAAATGAAAAATTTGAAAATACAACAATTATTAATTTTCATAACCAAATTTATTCCAAATATTTTCTATCAAATCCTTCTTCAATTGATCATGGATCCGCTTATCGCGAATATGCATACGAACGTGACGCATTTCTTCGATACTTGGAGGGGTGTATCTAGTATAAGAAACATTCACCCGTGCATTTCTTGTTTCGTCTCCTTCTTCAAATTCATCTGGTTCGTTACGGAGGTAGCCATCTCGTTCATTCTCGACTATCATGTTGTGAAGTATGATGCATGTCCTCATTATCTTCCCTAAGTTTTCCTTGTCCCATGAAAGAGCCGGCCTTTTCACAATCGCGAACCGAGCCTGCAATACTCCAAAAGCCCGCTCCACATCTTTACGGGCTGCTTCTTGATGTGTAGCAAATAACTCTTGTTTAGGACTTTGAGGAAGTGAAATAGATTGGATAAAAGTCGACCAGTTTGGATAGATCCCGTCGGTGAGGTAGTATGCCATATTATAGTTGTGTCCGTTCACCGTGTACTCTACCGTGGGAGCCCGACCTTGCACAATGTCATCAAAAACAGGAGATCGATCGAGGATATTAATATCGTTTAACGTACCGGGAAGACCAAAAAACGCGTGCCATATCCAAAGATCTTGTGAAGCAACCGCCTCTAATACGATTGACGGTTTTCCTGCTCCACGTGCGTACTGTCCTTTCCAAGAGGTTGGACAATTTTTCCACTTCCAATGCATACAGTCGATGCTTCCGACCATACCAGGAAACCCGCGGCTCTCTCCAATAGCGAGTAGTCGTCGAATATCTTCACGGGTGGGTCTTCTTAGATATTCCTCGCCAAATAACTGGATTATGCTGACACTGAAATGGCGGAGACAAGAAAGAGCCGTGCTTGAACCAAGTCGGAGATATTCATCAACCGCGTCAGCCGCGGAACCATAAGCAAGCATACGAATTGCTGCCGTACATTTTTGTAGGGGAGATAGACCGAACCTCCCGGTTGCATCTCTTCTCTGCTGGAAGAATGGAACATTTTCGGAAAGGCGGTGGACAATACGCATGAATAAGTCCTTGTTCATACGGAAACGGCGTCTGAATAAGTGTGGCGGAAATACCGGATAGTCGCTGAAGTAGTCATTCCATAAACGGGCATGTCCCGTTTCGCGGTCTCTCTCTATATAAACACGGTTGTTTGGCTGAGTTGGTTGGGCCTCCACTACGTCGTTGTACGTTTCTTCGAAGATATCATCGAAAATTTCGTCTAATCTTTCATCTATTTCATCGGATGAAGATGATGACATGTTGGAATTATCTGTTTCAAAAAAGAGAAACTGAATAATCTTTCATCTATTTTAAATAGATAAACTGAATAATATCAATTCTTTTAAAATAAAAACTTTTTATTTCTATAACATATTTACCATCATCACATATTTAAAATTCTTTTAAAATTAAAAACCTTTTAATTTCATAACATATAGATATAGAACTTTTTAGAACTTTTTAGGTAACTCTTTTTCTAATCAATACATTTACAAAAAAGATAATATAAATGTGTAACCGAGATAGAACATATAATTGGAACATATAATTGGAGATATAAATGTGTAACCACGATTTTGATAGTTAACTCTCACCTATGTGAGGTTTTGTGAGTAACCGAGAGTTAAACAACAACACCCAAATGATATGAGTTTCAAACAATAACAAGCACATGATATGAGTTTCAAATTATATAGATTAGCATAAGAGTTAAACAACAACACAACTTGATGGATTAGCATAAGAGTTACCTAAAATAGAAGTACAAGTTCACGGATTACACTTAGACTTGAGTGGATTACAACTTCGCCGACTAGTACTAGAGAGAAACAAGTTTGATAGAGGGGAAAAAGAGATACATTTTATCCGTTGGAAACCATAATATATATAAAAGAGCTCGTCGAACTGAAGCTCCCGTGACTTGGTCCACTTGAGGAAAACAACAAAGCACCCGTGACTTGGTCCTACAGCTGTACCTGCAACAAGACAACAGACAAGAGTTAGTAAACATCTAAAGCAATTCACACATGTTAAAAACACCCGTAACTACTCAACGCAACTACACGTGAATGCAAAACTAGTCAATACTACACAACAGACAAGAGCAACAGACAAGAGCAACAGAGAAGAGTAACTACTCAATGACTCACACATTAAATCATCCCAGCCATGAGTTTCAGTTTGAGAGTTTCTTCCATCTCAGAGAGAGGAACTTTCTTGGCAAGCAAACGGTCTAGAATCTTTTGGTTATAGAGTTTTTCCTTCTTCTCCATGACAGCTTCTAGCTTATCCATCTCTTCTTCTCTGCCACTCTTCTTCCTCTTACCAGCAGCTTTAGCTCCTTTCACACCAATTGGTCTAGCTTCAGGTTCAGGAACCTCATCGTCTACATCAAGATCCACAACTTGTTTGTGCTTCTCCTTCCCGGTGTCTTTTGCGATATAGGTTGAGCACCATTTCTGGTCATGCCTCAGTTCCCTCCACGCATGTTCCATACCGAACTTGGTTCCATACATGCTGAAGAATGACTCGAGCGCAGCTTTCATCACATCATCATCGTTCTGACCGCTTCTCTGACCCCTCAATGCTGCATCATAGCATCCTACAAACTTACACACGTCAGCGTTTATCCTAGCCCACCTCTGCTTGCACGGACCAATCTCCCTAGGTATTGTCTCCACCAGTTGAGGGCTTGCGTTGTAGTACTCAACAATTCTCTTCCAGAAACATGCTGCTTTCTGGTCACAGCTCACAACAGCGTCTTTGCTTGTGTTCAGCCACGCACCAATGAGGATTTTATCCTCACTGGGAGACCATTTTCTCCTCTCCTGTCTACTAGACTCGACACCAGCCTGGGCAGAGACACCAGACTGGAAACAATACTCATCAGGACCTTGGCTACCGAACCATACAGGTTCCGGTGACTCAAGGTCAACTGAAGACTGACTATGCAAGAGATTCACAAACCCAGTCCTATTATTCATGTTTAGAGGTTGGTGTGTGATACTCTATTAGTAAAACAGAACCTTAAATAAGCTAAAGTAAATTAAACATGTGCTTTTGGAGTAAAACGGGTGGATAGAAAGCAAACTAGCATTAATCTTCAATCAAATCAGACAATAACTTCTCTACTTCCTACACTTAAAGCCAACGTACTACTCTATCAAATCTAAGGCGTTAGGAAGTAATACTAGCATTAAGTATTATTCAATTTTATTCAGAGTTAAGTAAAGCAGTACCTGCCAACCAAGTTTCGAATGCAGCCACTTTGAGTTACATCCTCCGAAACTCTTCCTAAAAACAGATAAAGATAAAACATATTAAAACTCAAACTCAACCTCAAATTATCTACAATAAAGAGTACAACTTACCAGCCCATTAACATGACGGCTATTACCAGGACCAGAACACACATTCCCTTGGCAAGCTTGGCCACCTTCTTCTCACTCTCAGCTTTCTTCTTAGTCAACGAACACAAGATCTTCTCTAGCTTCGCCACCTTCTGGTCACTCTCGAAGAAATGATCCTTGAGCCTCCTAAGTTGTCTCTCAAGCTCACGAATCTCTTCCATCACTGCCACATCCCACCATTTCCAGATGTGGCAGTCACCATCGTCCTTGTTCACGCAAGTGTAGTACCTCCTCCCTGGATCTTTACGCGTGTAAGATGTGTCAACAGATGGCTCAGCGCCGCAATAGCAAGTCCTCGGGACCCCTTCATCAGCCTCAGGTTGAGGTGAGAACTCACAGGCGTACCTACTGTCAGCTACATCCGCGTAGAGAGCAGCTTCTTCTTCAAGAAGCTGGATCATGTCACATTCTGACGAAGAAGGCTGCGTATACGAGTAGTCTTGTCCCATGGTTATTTAACCTGCACAAAAACACAAAAGACTTAGAGAGAAAGAAATAATACAGAGCAACATAAACAAGAAGATCAACAAAAGACAAATTAAGAAAGAACACAGAGCCAAGTAAACAAATACAAACAAGAAGATGAACAAATATACTGAAACAGATCAAGAAGCAAGAGTAAACAAATATAAACAACAAGCTCACTTTAATCTATTGAAACCGATCAATAAGCAACATGAGCTTAAGAACAACAAGCTCACTAAATCTATTGCAACAGATCCCGAAGCAACATGAGCTTAAGTAAACAACAGATCAACAAGGATGAGTAAACAAATATAAACACAATCCGAAAAGAAGCTACAGCTAACGTATTAAAAGAAGGAATCTAAATCTAAAATCGATTGAAACACAATCCGAAAACCTTTTGAAACCCTAAAAGGAACCTCATCTTAACGATTGAACAACATACCAATATCACCCAAGTAATTAATTGAAACAGAAACCAAAGAAAGCCCCAATCTTTCATAAACCCTAATTCTACCCCCAAATCGATTCGAACAGAAACCGAAGAAGAATGGAGACGATAACAACAACGAAGAGCAATCTAAACCTAGAATCTACAACAGAAGCATCATTTCTACCTTTTCAAGAAGACGGAAGAGCTCAATCACCCAGACGAAATCAAAATCGCCTTTCGTCTCTCTCGGTTCCCTTTCGACTCTCTCCCCTTTTTTTAAAAAATCGTATGACAAATGAATTTTTTTTTATCATTTACCCCAAACTCAGAAAACCCGCATGGCTTCTGGTGGCGCCACGTGTGCTAAGAATCACCCACCAACTAATCCTTAATAACGGATTGATCCGCCACTTTAAAACGCAAATCTCAATTTTTTTAATTCTTTAATGCTAAGGATTAGCATTAAGAATGGGTCAAGAATCCCCGTTGCACTTGCCCTTACACAGCATATATATGTATATATTGAGAAATGATTGTTTAGGTTTTAGTGTGAAAGATATTTACTTTAACTGTAAATATATTCCTAAAAATCGGTATAATAAATCAATTATTTCAAAAATTAATATGTCTAAATTAGTGGATGAACATATAATCAATTTCCAAAAAAACATATTGAATTCATTACACAGTTCAACATAAGCCACAATAGGATATCACCGTAATAACTCAAATAGAAAAATGCTAAAATTTAGGACATTGCATATTTGATATCTTATTAAAGGAATCATTCTAATATCTACTTACCTTTTTCTAGAAAGTGTTAGTGTTGTATCAGAAGATCATTAACGTCTCATAAATCACACATACAATAAACTTGGTCACCACTCCAAGATGTCACATATATATTAATAATCATAAATCATTTTACTGGTCAAAGCACATGGAAATGAAACTCATAAGTTTTTGATTTTGAAATATTTCATATAGGCCGTTGTATATACTATATTTACACATATAAAGATAAATTTAACCACATTGACCGTATGAGTATTTGTTACCTCTATATATATATATGTATGTGTGTGTGAATTACAAGTTAACATAAGAATTGATGTGATTCAAACTCACAGTAAGGGAATGTTTACTAATAACGAAATATGAACAAACTTTTACTTATAATTTGTATTTGGTTCAGTTGCAATTCTGGTATGTTTTAACCTGTGTAAACTGTGATCTTAAAACTTGGAGAGAAAATGAGTAGTGTCCAAGTTAATATTACACAGTTGTTTAAAAAAAATTGAATACTTTTAGAACATAGTATAGACGAATGTATGAGTATATAATATATGGAATCTCAAATTTTATTATTTTCACTTTGACCACAACCACTAATAGATGCTTAGGAATATTAAATTTAGAGAAGAAAAATTTTAGAAAAGCAAAATAAAATAAAATAGAAAAGCTACAATTTTATTATTGTCATTTTGTAAAGAACCGTACTCTAAAATTTGTTTATATATGATTTTTTTTGTTTTGTTCATGAGTATGTCGTTGATGGATCGTATGTCATTTTTTATATTAGTTGGTCATGAAAAGGTATTGGAAATATGAAGGAGATCAAAAAGTTTTCGAATATAAGTTAATGTATGTGCTGGTTAATGTTTTTTCATACTAAGTGATTTGATTAAAGTGACTTTTAAACCAATGAATTTAACAATCAGACTCGTAGTTGGTCTCTATCATATAAATTATATGATAAGAAATATAAATAGAACTGATATAAATGAATGGAAGGTTCAATGGCATATATTATATATAATCTAGTAAGATAAAGTGTTAAAATAGAAATGTGAGAAGATTTATTATGTTGGCATTTAAGCATAATGATAATTTAGTTATTAATTTACACTTTTAAGATTCTTCTTAAAAATACTCCTTCTTTAATATATAGGAGATATTCTATTATATTTTGCATAACCCTATCATTGTAACCTCAAATAGTTAATATATTAGCCTCGTTGATAGTGGTCCAGAATTTGACGTGATTCCCAAACTCTCTGAAGCAAACATCTGCATAAGCAGTAAAGTCCTCGCCACAATGCAAGATAACATGAACTTCTTGTTTATCATTAAAATATGTACAAGAAAAAAACTAAGCAAATGCCACATTTTTTTAGTACATGATTCTACTGTTGATCCATCCTCCATATTCATCCTCAAGATACTGAGGATGATCGTAGTGGAACAATGTAACATGTGGGTCAACAACCTGTGTTAGTAGGAACCAAAACCAAACTCGACTCAACACAAGAAAACTTGGTTATAATTGGATTTGAAGACGGGTCTCTCTCACCATGGGTTACAAGTTCTTGGATGAAGTTCTTGTATAACTTAAGACCCTTTGGGTTAACAGGACCTCTTCCATCTAAATGAGATAAAAGGTCATCAACTTCATTCACAAGAAAATAAACGGTTAAGAAGACTTACTCGGTATAAGCCTAGACCAAGAGATGGAAGAAGATGAGAATCGAAGTCCGAACCTGAGAAGCAGAAGTGGCGGACCCGAAAGAGAAATCTGAAAATCATTCTTGCTGTAAACATCACTGCAAGTCCCAGACAAAGAGAGAACCAGAAAGAGCGTAATCAGTGACAAAACTAGTTTCATTTCATTACCTCTCTTGTCTCTCTGTTTTTTTTGCTTGATGCTTCTGTTTTATGTGAAGAAGGACAAAACACTTGTTGTATGTTACAGTAGTCAGCGTGAACTGAAAAAAAAAGACACACATGACACGTGTTTTTTTATCTTGCGTAACCCTAAAAACGACAAGCAGTCTAAATTCAGTAGAACATAAAAACGTGATGGTATCCGGCAGATGATGAGATTCCCTTTATTATTCTTTACGTCACAGGTGTCATCACCACATTCAATTTCACCAAAAATAATAACATAGCATACCAAAAATGACATGGACTAAAACAAAATATAACATGGGTAATTATCAAAAATATCATTTTTTTGTACCACTTTTCAAAAATACATTAATTACTTTTACCCTTGTTTATTAAGAGGAAAAAACACTCTTATAACTCTTGGGTTAATTAATTTAATACTTAAGTTTTAGAGTTAAGGGGTGGTGTAGGGTGAGAGTAGAGTTTAGGAATGTAAAATTTAGAATTCTAATTAATTTTTTTAAAAAATTAACCTCTTAAAAAGTGGTATTTTTGAAAATGTCTATTTAATGAATGTAAAAATGAAAAATGGAACAACAAAAGTGGTAAACTTGAAATTCCCCCAATGACATTAACAATCACATTTAATGTTTATTTTATTTTTGGTAAACTTTTTAAAATATGGTAATAACTTATATACCATCATTAAATAAATGTTTTAAAATTGATAATAATTGATATATCATCATTATAACATTAAAAATATGATAATGTTTACAAAATTTTCAAGATATTATTTTTGTCTATTTTTATAATTCTACAATGTTTACTACTAAACAAAAATTTCAAATTATACAATCTTTTAAAAAATAATAATTTTCTTTATTAGTACCATTTTTTTTGTTTTTATATCTACAAGATTCAAAATTATGTTTAGTTTTATCTTTTATATTTTGATAATTTATTCATTTTATATCATTTTCTTAATTTTATACAATTTTTAATATATCTTAACCCAAAGAAAATAAATGAAAATCTATTTAAAATTATAATTATATATATATATATATAATATTTTTAAATATAATTTAAATAAATTAAATTGTTTATTAATTTTATGTTTAACTAAATAAAATTTTATAATAAAATGTTGATATAAAATAACAAAATTTAGAATATTAACTAAATTTCATTAAAATATAATTTAAAGTAAAAGAAATTATCCTGTACATGATGCATGAAAACACCTAGTTTGTTATCAACAGAAAGAATTCATCAGATTTTTTTTTGCACAAAATTCATCAGAATATACAAATGCAAATTTATCAGAAGAGAAGTGTTTCTGCAATTGCTTGATGCCTTGGGAACAAAGAAAAGGAGGTTTTTCCCATGAAAAAGTGCAATGAGCAGAGAGTTTTGAGAGACCTGAATTGTTGAAACTCACAAAGCCATAGTACAGTTTTATACTCCATCAATTTCATTTTAAGAGATTATATTTAGTTTTGTGCACATAAATTTTAAAAAATATATTTAATTTTATATATTTTCTAAAAACAAATTATTAATATGTGTTTGATTATATTTTAACCAACAAAAGAATATATTGGAGAATGTAAAGAATCGTATCATATAAATTTAATAAATTTTTCATCAAAATTCTAAAACAATATTTATTTTGTAACAAAAAAAGTTTTCTACGGTAACAATTAAACTGAAACGATATAGAAGAATTCAAGAAGATTTATGCCATCATAATCTTATCATCTTGCTCATAATTTGATAATTCGATTTACATCCAAAGATGTTATGTTTAGAATAACTGATATAACTTATTATAAATATTTAGTTGTAGGAATGTAAGGAAACATATTAGCAATTAAAAATACAACGGCATAAATGTTCGTCCACAATGTCGTCACACTCGCAACTAATAGGTTTATCACCTCCTTGTTTAACAAAACTGTCTTTGCACGTTTTGTTTCCATCGCTTCCGCAACCTCCACCGCCGAATATCTGTTTCCTTGGGCAGTGGTCCATCGGCCTCCCCCCCTCCGCTTCTGTCATATACACGCAGTTGTGAAAGTATTCTTCAACTAATTGATACTTCAATATCAATAATACGCTTTAAAACTAACGGCCTAAGAAACATGCAGTAGTTTTTAATCCTGTTTTTTTTTGGATATTGGCAATAAAGAAACCTTTTCACATTGGACAAATAATTTGATAAAAGCAAAAGTATGCTGGCTTATTACCTTTACTCTGACTTAGAACGAGGAACATGAAAACACAAGAAATCAAAAATAATGTTGGTTTCATGTTTTTTTCGAAGTCTAATTTTACTTTTTGTTGTTAGTGTGGGATGGTGATAAGATGTGTGTCTATATATAATATTGAACAAATTTATTTGCAAGGAAAATAATATGGAAGTATATATTCACACAATGACCCAAATTAATGGTTTAACATCATGTTGACCAAAAATAAGGAATCGTATAACATTCATACCTTTTGTGATGGATTTGTTAAGATAGATAATTATTGAGTATCTCGAAAAAATAATACATTTAAGCACTACTTAGTGTAATATTGGTTATGTACGTCAGTACGTGTCATCTGATAAACTAATTAAGAAGTTATTATGGAAAGTAAATATTCCCAAAATTTAATATATTTTTAATATTATTTAGTGGGGGTTATTGGTTCATGTATATTAATGGATTTGGAAATCCAAAAAATCAAGTGTTATTAGTTCTATGATTTTAAAATCTATATTGAAATCATTTGTTATTGATTTCATGATTTATAAATTTTAATTTAAATCATATGTTATTAGGTGTTTTTCTGCACTATGTGCACTGACTTTTTTTTTTAATTATATTTAAAATAAATTTTGTTAATGTTTTGGAATGTTTTATTTATAACAATATTTAAATATAAATTTTGTTTTAGTTATAAGATTAAGATAAAAAATTTATTCCTTTTAATTATATTTAAGAATAGTATGTATATATTTATAATCTTAGATAAAGTTTCATTTATTCTTTGGGTACTAAATCAACTTGTATAACAAATTTCAATTATCAAAAAATAAAACTAAACAAAGTTTCTAAAAATTTTAGATATCAAAAGGAAACAAATGGTTTCACATCTAAAATTATAATTTTTAAAAAAATTGTATAAAATTTTGAAAATTTTGTTTAGCAATGAAAAATGTAAGAACATAAAACAAAACAAAACTAATATTTCAAAATTCGTTAAATATTTCATATCTAATTAATGTTATATTTAGATGTATTTATTTTAATGGTGATTTATGAGTTATTATCATATTTTAAAAAGTTATCAAAAACAAAAATGTACATTAAATGTAATTGTCCATGTCACATTTTTCCTTGAGTCATCTCATCTTTTCTACTAGTCATGTCACATTTTCTTAGCGAAAGTGATTGTAATGATGACATATGACAAATGACTTTGCAAATAATGTCTAAGGGATTTTTTTAGCGAAAGTGATGGTAATGATGACATATGACAAATCACTTTGCAAATAATGTCTAGGGGATTCAATCATCTGGATTTACTAATAAATTTGATTTTATAATAAATTTGAATAGATTTGAATGAATTTCTTTGTTAAAAATACAAAAACTCAAATTCATCTGCTAGATTTGTAAATACTATTAAAATTCATATTTTATATTTGAAAATCAATATATTTTACATTTATTTGTAAATATTATATGTATTTTAAAATACACTAAAGTACATAAACGAATAACACCTTCTTAAGAAATAAATTTTCTTTTTATCGCGTTCGTGTTAATTCTTACTATAGTTAATTAAATAGATACTCTTAATATGAATTAAAAATATTATTTCTAATTATTATTGGTAACAATTATTTTTGTGTATTTTTATTAATAAAATGGTGATTAATATCTTAGTCAATTTTTCTTTTTTCCTAAACCACATAAATGAGAAAAATAAATTTCAATAAAAATAAAGATAGAAGTTTATATAAAACGAACTTTAGTTTTGTTATTCTTTATGTTTCATAAAACAACAAAAAAACCCATCTATAGATTATATGTATATATATATATAAACATAAAATACAAAAACAAAGTTGAAAAAAATAAAATAATTTAGACATTCTTTTCAAAAGGATAATAATACTTTTTATAAATGTATTTTTGATAATTTTAAATAACATAAATTATTAATTAATATCTTATTTTTAATATATGATTATATCTTTGACTATTTTAAAATCAAATAGATATTTATAATGTGAGGCTGCAACAAGTTATATAATATTCTTATGATCAATATATTTTTTGATTAAATTATAATTTTAAAACAAAAATTATCAATACTACAATCTTTTTAATTTTATCGAAAACAACATATATATTGAATTATAAATAATCTTGAAAATATAACTATAATCGTAAGATAAAACAAACACAGTTAACAAGATGTTCTTATTTTAGTTTAACTGTAACCAAAAAATTGTGATTCATTTATAAAAAAATTATACAATTCAATATACTAATATATGAATACTTATTCGTGATGAGTTCCCTAACCATTCTAGGACAGAAAAGGCGCACTTGCAGAACCATATATATCCAACCTACGTTATCAATGATTCTATACGAGCCTCTCTTAGATCGAAATCATGAGGAATAAGAGCACCTTGAACAATAAACCCCTCAAACACTGTTCTTGATACTTGTGTCGAGCATCGTTGTTTTCATGGCGTCTTGATGGAGCTTCAACTGGAAGTTGTCCTCTGGCGAAGATATCTCGATTGGTTTGAAGCTGTTGTTCAAACGAAAGGTACGGTATGGGTGCGGTGAGATCGAAGATTCGTTCGGAATTTGGAGTCTAAAAGTTGTGTGGGCATCGAACCGCAAACCTTTCTACGTTTTCTTCTTCATTTTGGAGTATAAAAGTTTTAACAGAGTCTATATTGATGGACTGGAAGAGTTTAAGCATCATTCAACTCTTGACACCTTTGTAAACTATGTGGAGAATATGAAGTCTATGTAAGTATGTTCAAAAGGATTTCATATATTATTAAGTGGAGACTATATTTGGCTTTCAACTCTTGTGACATTTTTCCTTTTAATATTTGTTTGGATTTCAACTATATGATAGTTCTTTTTATTCAAACTTCATCACCAGGAGCATGCATTGAACATATTTTTTTGTCTTTGTTGCGACTTAGTTGAAGAGTTTCGTTGTCAATAAGTACCTACTGTTATGTTTCTGTGTTAATGAACAGAGAAGTCAGCTGAAGTGAACTTAGCATCTAGTTTTTACTCAAGTTAGTATATAAAGAAAAGAAAATAGTTTCAAATTTTTTGTATCATGCACATGTTTTGATCTTATTTAGTGGCATATACTTCACTCTCATGAAACCTTAAAAATTAATAGTATAAATCTAAAAACACATGATTTCAAAATTTAGGTTATATATTATTTATAGTGATTACATAGAATTTACATATAACATTAATAATATACTAGACCAGCATCCTAATTTCACATTAACAAAATATACGAAAACATAAAAATATCCAAAAAACACAATAAATTCGTTAAAACTTAGTACTATTTAAAAATAAATAAGCCATTGAGAGCGTCCACTTGGAATGTTAAACGACCAATCAAAATATGACAACTTACTTTTTAATTTGCTATTTCTAAAAATGTTAATATTACCAAAATCGTTTATTTAAAAATAAAATATAAATCAATATCAAATATGGTAACTTAAAAAAAATAAAATTATTATATATAATTTAACTTAATATATTATATATTTTCAAAAATAATCATAAAAATAACTAACAACAATGATGATTAATTTAAAAATGCAATAATTTTCATCAATTTTAACTATATAATTTTAAAGCATGTGGTTTTTAAAGGTTAGGTTATATGTTATTGAAAATATTCACAAATTACATTTACTATATATAATATGATGATATAAATCATTAAGAGTGTTCTATACTATGTAAAAGTTGAGGATATAAACCATTGAAGGTCATACATAGGATTTAAAACAACTAATCATATTACGACAATTTTTTTTAATTTGCTATTTCTAAAAATTAAATATTACCAAAATCATTTATTTCAAATATAATAAATATCTATATCAAATATGCTAAACTTACAAAAATAAAAATATTATATAATTTAACTTATAGATTTACAAAAATAATCATAAAATAACTAACAACAATGATAATTATTTTTAAAATGCAATAATTTCCAGCAATTTTAACTATATAAATTTAAAACATGTGGCTTTTAAATTTTAGGTTATGTGATAATGAAAACATTCACAAATTACATTTACTATACATAATTTTATGCTATTAATCATTAGGAGTGTTATTTACTACATAAAAGTTGAGGCTATAAGCCATTGATAGTGTCCACATAGAATTTAAAACAACCAATCATTACTTTTTAATTTGCTATTTTAAAAAATGTCAATATTACCAAAATTGTTCATGTCAAATAAAATATAATTCAATATCAAATATGGTAAACTTACAATAAAAAATATAATTTAACTTACTATACTATTGATTTTTGAAAATAATCATAAAATAACTAACAACAATTATAATTATTTTTAAAATGCAATAGTTTCCAACAATTTTAACTATATACATTTTAAACCTGTGGTTTTAAATTTTAGGTTATATGAAATATTCACAAATTACATTTTACTATACATAACTTGATGCTGTAAATCATTAAGAGTATTTTTATACTATATAAAATTTGAGGCTATAAGCCATTGAGGGTATCTACATAAGATTTAAAATAGTTGTATTTCTATTTCTAAATATCTCAATATTGCCAAAATCGTTTATTTCAAAATAAAATATAAATCAATATCAAATATGGTAAACTTAAAAAAAAATAAAAACATTATATATGATTTTAACTTATTGTATTATAGATTTTCGAAAATAATTATAAACATAGCTAAGAACAATGATAATTAACATTAAAATGCAATGATTTCAAACAATTTTAACTGTATAAATTTAATACATGTAGTTTTTAAAAGTTTAGGTTATATTCTATTCAAAAATATTCATAAATTACATTACTATATATAATTTGATGCCATAAATCATTAAGAGTATTCACATATTATTTAAAAACACCAAAAAACTATAAATCATTATTTTATTATTATTTTTTAAAATTGAAGATTTAATAAAAATATATTATTTTAAAATAACAAGGATATCAATATTAAATTTACCAAACAAAACTAATAATAACAAAAAATCATTCAATATATAACATAAAATTAACTAGCGAACAAATCTTAAAGAACGCAAAACTTTCGAATAAAGACAAGATGAATCTTAAAGCACATGATTTCAAAATTTAGGTTATATATCATTTAAAGTGATCACATAAAATTTACATATAACATTAATAATATACTAGACCAGCATCCTAATTTCACATTAACAAAATATATGAAAACAAAAAATATCCAAAAAAATCACAATAAAAAAATTTAGTACTATTTAAAAATAATATTGACACTATAGTATGGTCTTGGTGGAAACATAAAAAAAAGATAGGGAGAATATTCATTATAGATATTAGTCAATTGGAAACTATATACTTATGGAAAATCGAGACATAACACCAGTTGAAGTTATTGACACTTATCGTCTCATTTTAGATAGTGGATTTTGTTTGGATTTATTTCAAACTCTTTATGTTCCATTCATTTTCCGTAATTTAATTTCAATAAGCAAACTTGATTTGACTGGTTTTAAGTCTTCTCAAAGAGATGGTTGTTTCAATCTGAATTCTAATCAAATTGGTTCTAGAATATTGGTTAATGTTCTTTACAAAAAAAAATTGTCTGATCAAAATTTTGAAATACATATCACCCTGCAGGATAAACGCTGAAGTAAAGCATGTGCAAATGATTCATATTTCTTGTGGCATAAAAGACTATGACATATTTCTAGTGAAAAAAATAAAAGATTGGTACAAGATGGAGTCATACCAAATTTTGATTTTACCAATAATAAAGAGTGTATAGATTGCATTAAGGGTAAGCAAACTAAACACATAAAAGAGGAGCCACAAGAAGTACACAGCTTCTTGAAATCATACATACATATATTTGTGGACCTTTTGATGTTCCATCTTTTAGAGGTGAAATGTACTTTATCACCTTTATCGATGATTATTCATGTTATTGTTATTTCTATCTATTGCATGAAAAGTCTCAATCTATGGATGATGTACAAGTATTCATTACTGAAGTAAAGAGACAATTAGATAGAAAGGTGAAAATCATTAGGTCAGATAGAGGTGCTGAATTTTATGGCAGATATGATAAAACATGACAACATCCTCGACCATTTGTCAAACTCCTCCATAAATTAGGAATCGTTGCTCAATACACAATGTCTGGTTTTCCATGGCAGAATGGTGTAGCTGAAACGCGTAATCGTACTTATATGGGAATGGTTAGATTCATGATGAGTCATGCTAATTTACCTATATTTTTGTGGATGGATGCATTACGTACCATAGTTTATATCTTGAACATTTCACAAAGCATTTCTGAAGACTCCTTTTGAACTGTAGAATAGCTGGAAACCCGAGTCTGTCACACTTCCAAGTTTGGTGATTCCCAGTTGAAGCAAGAATATATAATTCACAAGAAAAAAATTAGATTTCAAAACAGTCAGTGATTTTTTCATTGATTACCCTGAGAAGTCTAAATGATATAAATTTTACTGTTAAATCCATATTACGAGAATAGTAGAAACCGGAAGAGATTAAGTTCAAGATGTGGTCATCCGAATGTTGGGAATTCTCTTGTTGTTGAATTGTTGCACAATGAGGAAACCTAGTTGAATGATCAACCTCTTCATAATGAAAATATCATCAATAATGAATGCATGTAAGTCTATAAACATTCATATGATTATATTATGTGATTAACCTAGATATTTAAAGATTTTAGGGTTCATGTAAATCTGACTAACACAAAATCGTTGAAACTCACAAAAGACAGTACAATTTTATACTCCATCAGTTTCATCTTAATATAAAGAGTATATTTTTAATTTTGTGCACATAAATTAAAAAAATAATGAATTTATATATTTTAAATAATAATTATTAATATGTGTTTCACTGTATTTCAACCAACAAAAAAATTGAAGAATATAAATAGTCATATCATATAAATTTAATAAGTTTTGCATCAAAATTCTAAAATGACATTTATTTTGTAACAAAAAAATTTCTTTACAGCGACAATTAAACTGAAACGAAGAAAATATAGAAGAATTCAAGATTTATGACCTCATAATCTTATCATCATGCTCATAATTCGATAGTTCGATTTACATCCAAAGATGTTATGTTTAGAATACCTGATATAACTTTATTATAAATATTTAGTTGTAGGAATGTAAGGAAAAATATTAGCAATTAAAAATACAACGGCATAAATGTTCGTCCACAAAGTCGTCACACTCGCAACTAATAGGTTTATCACTTCCTTGTTTAAGAAAACTGTGTATGCACGTTCTGTTTCCATCGCTTCGGCAACCTCCACCGCCGAATATCTGTTTCCTTGGGCAGTGGTTCATAGGTCTTACCCCCTCCACTTCTGTCATATACACGCAGTTGTGAAAGTATTCTTCAACTAATTGATACTTTAATAATACTCTTTAAAACTAACGGCCTAAGAAACATGCGGTAGCTTTTACTGTTGGTACTGTTTTTTTTTTGGATATTGGCAATAAAGAAACCATTTCAGATTGGACAAATAATTTGATAAAAGCAAAAGTAAGCTGGCTTATTACCTTGAATATGACTTAGAACGAGGAACATGAAAACATGTACAAGAAATCAAAAATAATGTTGGTTTCATGTTTTTTTTTCAGAGTCTAATTTTACTTTTTGTTCTTAGTGTGGGATGGTTATAAGATGTGTGTCTATATATAATATTCAACAAATTTATTTGCAAGGAAAATAATATGGAAGTATATATTCACACAAAGACCCAAATGAATGGTTTAATATTATGTTGACCAAAAATAAGGAATCGTGTAGCATTCATACCTTTTGTGATGGATTTGTTAAGATAGATAATTATTGAGTATCTCGAAAAAATAATACATTTAAGCACTACTTAGTGTAATATTGGTTATGTACGTCAGTACGTGTCATCTGATAAACTAATTAAGAAGTTATTATGGAAAGTAAATATTCCCAAAATCTAATATATTTGTAATATTATTTAGTGGGGGTTTCATGTATATTAATGAATTTGAAAAATTCAAACAAGTGTTATTAGTTCTATGATTTTAAAATCTATATTGAAATCATTTGTTATTGATTTCATGATTTTTAAATTCTAATTTAAATCATATGTTATTTAATCATCTGGATTTACTAATAAATTTGATTTTATAATAAATTTGAATAGATTTAAATGAATCTATTCTATTAAAACAGAATCATGATCAATTGATAAATGGTGTGTCCATTTATTTATTCCTAGATTTACTATTTCATATTAATAAAAATAAAACAATTTGTATATAAAAACAAAACAACTTTTATAACTACTTTTTAATTAAACATATTGGTAACTTTCACAAATAGGGATCTACTTCTCTCATATTAACAGGAAATTATATATTAATAGTTAATTATATTTTAATTGGAACCCAACAAATACGTATGAATATCTATATTAATCTCTTATACATATAACTATCAATAGATCTATTAAATTCAGAAAAAATAATTCTAATCAGTATGCAAATTTTGCAACATCTTGAAAACAATAAAATTAATTAAAAATACAAATATAATTTTTTTTTCAAAAAATTAAAACAAAAATTATATCCGTCATTTTCAAAGGGCGGGTACGAATCTAGTTTCTTTGTTAAAAATACAAAAACTCAAATTCAAGAAAAAACTGCTAGATTTGTAAATACTAATTAAAATTCATATTTTATATTTAAAAATCAATATATTTTACACTTATTTGTAAATAATATATGGATTTCAAAGTACATAAAAGAATAACGCCTTCTTAAGAAAAAAATTCATTTTTATCGCGCTCGTGTTAATTCTTACGATAGTTAAATAAATAAATACTCTTAATATGAATTAAAAATATTATTTCTAATTATTATTGGTAACAATTATTTTTGTTTATTTTATTAATAAAATGATGATTAATATTTTAGTTAATTTTTCTTTTTCCTAAACCACATAAATAAGAAAAATAAAGATAGAAGTTTATATAAAACAAACTTTAGTTTTATTATTCTTTATGTTTCATAAAACAAAAAAATTAAAAAAAACATCTATAGATTATATGTATATATATATATATATATATATATATATAAACATAACATCACAAAAACAAAATTGAAATAAATATAATAATTTAGACATTCGTTTCAAAAGGATAATAATACTTTTTATAAATGTATTTTTGATCAAATAATAATTTTAAATAACATAAATTATTAATTAATATCTTATTTTTAATATATGGTTATATCTTTGACTATTTTAAAATCAAATAGATATTTATAAAGTGAGGCTGCAACAAGATATATAATATTCTTATGATCAATATATTTTTGATTAAATTATAATTTTAAAACAAAATTTATCAATACTACCATCTTTTTAATTTTATCGAAAACAACATATATATTGAATTATAAATAATCTGTAAAATATAACTATAATCGTAAGATACAACAAACACTTTGATGATATTATATGGTTTTTCTTTCTCTTTTGTTTGAACAGACGGTTCCTATGTGCCAGAATCTATACAGGAACTCATTCACTTATCATGGCCTCTCTGATGAAAAAGTCTTACAGTTTGATGATGCTATCAAGTTCTTAGGTTTGGTTCATATTCCTACCTCAAAAGCTTTGTTTTTATTTTGATCAAAAGCATTGTCTTTTTTTTAAAGTATTTGAGGTTTGATCCATCATCTCTTGTGTTCTGCTTATTTCACTGTGTAGACCAATGTGTGAAGGATAAGGCACGTGTTCTGGTGCACTGCATGTCAGGCAAAAGCAGGTGAATATCATTTATCACTCTCATATACTCCAACTATTAATCATGCTTGGATAGATTTGTGGTTACTTAACTTATAGGTAACCTTTATAGGAACATTAGAAACGACTAGGAATAAAGAAGAATGATTATTCCTTCCCAAATTTAATGAGAAATAATCTTTAAAATATAACTAATAATCGTAAGATATCTCGGTTGGTTTGAAGCTGTTGTTCAAACGAAAGGTACGGTACGGTACGGGTGCGGTGAGTCTAAAAGTTGTGTGGGCATCGAACCGCAAACCTTTCTACGTTTTTTTCTACAGTTTGGAGTCTAAAAGTTTTAACACAGACTATATTCAGGGACTAGGAGAGTTTAAGCATCATTCAACTCTTGACACCTTTGTAAACTATGTGGAGAATATGAAGTCTATGTAAGTGTGTTCAAAAGGATTTCATATATTATTAAGCGGAGACTATATTTGGCTTTCAACTCTTGTGACATTGTTCCTTTTAATATTTGTTTGGATTACAACTTTATGATAGTTCTTTTTTATCTAAACTTCATCACCACGAGCATTGAACATATTCTTTTTGTCTTTGTTGCCACCTAGTTGAAGAGTTTCGTTGTCAATAAGTACCTACTGTTATGTTTCTGTGTTACTTATCACTCATTTTTTCAAGAAAATAGCCAGTTTCGTTGGTTACGATTATACACCGTTTTCACAGACACATTCATCTGATGGTAAAACAAAAAATGGTTTTGACCAGTCAAGTCAATGAGGAGTCAGCTGAAGTGAATCTAGCATCTTGTTTGTACTCAAGTTAGTATATAAAGAAAAGAAGATAGTATCAATCTTATTTGTATCGTGTACATGTTTTGATCTACGGCATATACTTCAGTCTCATGAAACCTTAAAAAATAATAGTAACCATGAAAAAACCACAGAATACTATCAAAAAGGTTCGAAGAAAGAGGAAGCAAGGTCGTAATGACTTCCTTCGGGTACTATAATAAAGTCATTAGGATCGTTGTCACCTCGTATGTATCGGCCTTATATAGCCCATTTAGGATCGCTGTTACCTGGTATGTCTTGGGCCTAATAGATCTTGTTTAGGATTCTTGTATATAAAGTCAGTCAAAAAGAAGCCGAAGTCTAGGGTGATTTGGTTCGTACGTCTTATGCTTTGTAGCCATCTCATCTAGGGTTTACAAAATCTGCCATGAGCAGCAGTTCTCGATGGGTCTAACATTAACCACATCCAGACATCAAACACAGTCATCAAACTCGGTAAGAGAATACTCATACCCACCACTCCCTGATGATCTACTCGTGGAAATATTCTCTCGAGTCCCGGCAAAGTCTATAGCTAGGTTTCGTTGTGTATCGAAATTCTTGGTATCCATACTTCGTCGTCATGATTTCACAGAGTTGTTTTTGACCAGTTCTTTGACTCGTCCACAGCTCCTTTTAACCATAGAAGCTAATGGCAAGTTGTTCTTCTGCTCTTCACTTCAGCCTCATAATCTAGACGATAACTCTTCTCTTGTAGCCACCCCTTATCATCCTACGTTGGCTCTCGAACCAACTTATACCCATCCACCAACTTATATTGGTAAACATGTATGCGGATTGGTCTTGCTTCAGGGCTCGAAAAGAAGACAATGTCCGCTGATTGTAACCCTGCCAAGGGTAAAGTCCAAACCTTACCCAGAGTGCTTAGAAAAGAACATAACACTCCTAAAGAAATATTCTTAGGCTATGATCCTATCGGCAAACAGTTCAAAGTGTTGTGTTTGAGTATGAAGACCTCCATACCCAATACTCATTGGATTTTGACATTGGAGTCTGAAAAATGTTTGTGGAGAAGTATCGAACACGAATTGAATTTTAAGGTGAATGGTAAAATATACAGTGATATATGCATAAATGGTGTTTTGTATTTTAGGTTGGAAGGGTCTTTTGCGATAGTTTGTTTCGATGTTAGGTCAGAGAAATTCGGTTTTATTAACGAAGATGAAGACATGTTTCCGAAGCCTTTTGGTTTTTATGGTCCTTTGTTCAACTACAAAGGTAAATTAGGTATACATTTTCGGAAAAGAGAAAACCTTGTGTTGTGTGTTCTAGAAGATGCTGGAACTCATAAATGGTCCACGCATAACTATGTATTGTCTCATTTGGTGTGCGAGGAAGTTACGGAAATGTTCTTTGTTGGAATGACTAGTAGAGGTGAAATTGTCTACTCGTGGCACTCTCGCGTTCTCTTGATCAATTTGGAGAGGAACACTATTCAAAGTGTCAATATTCAGGGGATTGAGCGTCCTAGAGCTAGAATTATCGACACCTTTGTAGACTATGTTGACAATATGAAGTTTTTATAACTGTGTTTAAAAGGGCTTTCCATATATTATTTACTTGAGACTTCAACTCTTGTGACATTTTGTTCCTGTTAGACTTGTTTGGATTACAACTTTATAATAGTACATATTGTTCTGTTTCTGTCTTGTCTATCATTCACCTGCATCTTTACTTGCAGTCTCTTATCAAGAGTTCTTAACTTTTTTAAGAGCTGTCTCTTAACTAAAAAAATTTTGTTGAAAAAAAAACAAAAAAAAAGTCAATTTAAGTTAAGAACCTCACTTTAAGAGATCGGGGATAAACATAGCCTAAACCGTTATCACTGACATTCTGATAATAAAAAAATGGTTTTGTCCAACCACTACAAAGATTTGAAGGTGCACACGACACTACTGAACCCTTAAGGTCTCTAATTCACAGCACAAATCTTTTATGAACCAAGCTTAGGCAATCACTGAGCTCACGTATCCTCTATCTCTCTGTATACATATAGAAAGTACCATATGTATATATATACTTGTAAAACCATCTCTAGTTGAAAAACGTTTCTCTAGACTTCTTTACCACTAAAGGGCAAAGACGGTGAAGATTCTCCGCTGATTCTGCTAGGAGCCGGAGTATTCCTCCGTGACTGACGTTTGGTGGGAACAATAATGGCTTCGTCCTCAAACTTCTCGAGCTTGTCATCATAGTCATCATCATCTTCATCTCCTTTGAAAACCGGATGAATGTAAGCACTCTGCAAGTATCCTTTTAGGTTCAGGTTCGGTTCTCTTGCACTTTCCAATGTATCTTTCATCTTAGCTTCCTGTAAATAACAATGATTCAGAATTGGTATCGTTGGGGATAATGTAAAATGTGAAGAAAATGGTTGTTAGAAGAAACAAACCTGTAAAGGGTATCTGATAAAGGCTGGCTCATAACGACCTTTGCAGAAGCGGTGGAAACCGATGGTAAGCACAGGCAAAGCGATGAGAAAAGGTGCGGCTAATGCAGCGTGTTTCGTTCCCAATAGACCCATGAGAAGCACCTGAGATATTATCAATGCAGCTATGACTCGTCCATGAACGTCTGGCCAAAACGCTGCAGCGCTCTCGTATTCTTGATTGTATACGTTTATGATCTGACAGAAACAAGAATCAGCTTTAAAACCAGACTCAACTTAAGAGAGGAAGTAGTAGCAAGAGAGAAACTTACTTGATGACGATACACAATGTAAGCAAGTGCAAAGAAAATCAAGATGAAAGGAAGAAGCATTGGTGTGACAGGAGCGTAGACAAGACCAAGAAGGAAGTAAAGCTGTATCCGAGGCTCTCCCGTGTTGAAACCAATGCTTCCTGGGTCCATTGCTTCCTCTCTGTCTTTCTCTGTCTTGACCAAGAATGTGTTCTTGAGATGGAACAGAACCAGAGGCTTCAGCATCAGAATCTCTCCAGCTACCCCGGCCCAACCGTCAACCATTATGTACGTGATGAAGAAACGTTGCTTTCATCGGTATCGCCACGCCTATGGTCTTGGGGATTTGGTTTGGGGATTGGTTAAGGAAAGCGCTAAGCTGTTCAAACGCAGCTCCAGTGATAACGCTTGCGAGAAAGACGTTCACGAAGTTGAAGATGTAATATCTAAACGCTGAACGTCTCTCTAAGGATGAGATCGATGTAAAGCCTTCAAACTTGGCCATGATCATGAGGATGGATGGTAGAAAGATGAGGAACAGCTTCAATGCAATACCGGGGAGAAAACCTTGTATCACTGACTTCATGAACTCACTACATAAAAGATCAAAACCAGTCAGTCAAATATTAGCAATGCATCAAGTTAAGAATAGAGAATGTGAAGAAACTTACTCCTCAACGATAACTTTCAAGAACGGTGCAGCTTTCACAATCCCTTCGATGGTAGCAAGAGACTGAACAAAAGCTATTGGTATGATGAAGAAGAAGGTTAGGAAGAAGAAGGCAACATGCATTAACAGCCTTCTTACAGTCAGAGAAACGTATGGAATAGCAAGATTCGGCCAGTAGACATCACGAGGCTCTGGAGCCCATTCGGTTAGCCATTGGGTCGGGTTCCTGGTCTGTTGGGTTTGAGCACAGACAGCAGCAGCCCAACGAGTTTTAAAGGAGACAAAAGCTGCTGGCATAATGGACTTGGGATCATTCACTACTTCCTGTCTTTCTTTAGCAATCTCTTTTGATGTTTTGTCTATTTCAGCAATGTAGTGTTCGATTGCATCAACTCTTTGTCCCCAGAGACCAAGGAAGCCAAGCTGGTTGATGAAGATAATTAGTTAAAAGTGCAATTTCACAAACCATAATACATATGAAGACTGAGATTGATATTTTATATCAAGTACCTTCACCATGATTCTCTGAGTGTTATTTCTAGAGTATTTGAGCTGGTAATAATCAAGCCAGTTCTGCAGCTTCTTCTTCTTTTCTACCAAATCAGCAAGCTTGTTTGCATTGCAGACAACCTACATATTGTTTTCAGACAAAGTAAGAACCGAGGAAGCATTCTATAGTCTCATAAAGTTCCAAGCTTCCAAGGAACTAACCTGATGTGTCAAGTAATGATCAGGGTGATTGACCAAGAAGAAATGCTCCACCAGTTCACTAACAGATTCATCTGCGTCCGGAGGGACATTTCTGACAAGAACCTGTAGAAATCCCAATTAGATCACTCCATGACTTCACACTTTGTTCAATGTTGTAAATATCATAACCAATGGAAAGAAGAGTCTTTACAGTGAACTGGTCAGGTCGACGGGCTTCTGATGCAACGAACTGGAGCCTCATGTTAGCAATGGTCTCGTATTCTTTCATCAACACATAACAAGTCCAGATTGTAAAGGCATATGCCATCACTATATGTGTCCAAAACCTGGAAGAAAAAAAACGAAAATGTAGCTCAAAACTTAACATTTCTGACAAGATAGGAATATAAAAGACTCAAGATGGTGGTAAGGTCTAACGCACCTCATTGAATACTCTGGGATATTTGAAACAGATAGTTTGTCAATGTCGCTCGAAGTTACATTCCTTAGCTGCTTAGCCAACTCCAATGTGTTGTTTGTCCAGTTCACTGGCACAAGAACTGCCCAGGCGAGCACTGCTATTGGAGCAAAGATCTTAAGCCTGCACTTAATCAAGAAAACAAAAGAGATATGTTTAAAGAATCATATAACATAGTAACTCTTATGCTTCTTGATTTCTAGTTCTCGAGACCAAACAAACCAGCTAAGTTGGAAACTTTACCCAAGCCAGTAAATCCGGAGATACACAACTGAATCCAAACCAGCATGATCAATGAGCTCAGGCTCAGGCATCTTGAGAGCCTCAGGCATCCAGTTCAAGAACTTCAAGTAAGCCCTGAAGTCAAGGTTGACAAAGCGCTGTACAAAGGCGCCACCACGAGTAGGGCTGCTTCTTAACCCCTTGAGGTACCATTTGGAGAAGTAAACTCTGTCGTTAAAGGGCTGGAGCCTCAAAATTGCAAAGATTATGAAGAAAATGAATGCACTTAGGATGTTAATCCCAGCTGATACACCAATGTCCTGTAGTGTAGCCATCTATTTATATCCTTGCTCCTTTAAAACAAGAACTCAACCTGTAAACACACAAAGAAGCAGCAAAGGCTTAATGATATGAAACAATCTAAAGAAGCTACAAGAAGATAGCCAAAGCTTGACCAAATAAAAAAACCCAGAAAAGGCCAAGCCTTGGGAACAAACCTCACAACACCAAAACTCTAAAACAGTTCGAATCTTTTACAGAAACATTAAGAGAACATGAGACAACTCAGAGCATGGAAAAAAGTTTGCTTTTTGATGAGACCCAGAGACTTTAATTTCACAAAAAAAAAGGAGAAAAAGTTTAGAAATTTAAAAGAGTGCATACAAACAGAGAGAAGAAGAGTGTAACAAAGCTCGAGATTCATCCAAAGCTAAAAACTTTCTTGCTCTTTAACCTCGTCAGTGACTTAGTTACAAGCAAACATACAACCGAAGACTCAAAAATCCAAGCAAAATAAAAAAAGTTTTTAACTTTTTCAGAATATTAATATTGAATTTTGTGATGATGCTTAGAGATAATGTTGGTGTGGGAACTGATAAGAGAAGTAGTTAATAAGGGAGTGGGTGATGATAGAGATCATACAGTCGCGAGGAAGAAGAAGAAGACGAAGGTGGATAATACGGCCAGAGTTTTGTTGGTGACGCTCATTGGCTTTGCCAAAAGTTCTCAATATATATTATTTATTTATTTATCATCTTTTTCTATTTTTTATATTCTTTGTGCCGTTGTGAAAGGCTACTGGTTCACCTAATTACTACTCCCTCTATTTTTCAATATTCATTTTTATATTCTTTGTGTCATTTTATGCATACGGATTAAAAAATATTTAATTATATATATTTTTAGATAAAAATAGAACTATTTATAAAGCTAACTACGTTTCAACCAATAAAAAATTAGAATAACATATAAAATTAATAAATTTTTCATTGAAATTATAAAACAACATTTATTTTTAAATATTTTTTTTCATTACGACGACAAATAAATTTAAACAAAGATAGTAATAAACAATTTTTTAACTAATAAATAATTTAAAAAATAATTAAGAGAAATAAGATAAAATAATACTAAAAGTTTTTAGCACAAAATAGTTTTTAGTAAAAATTTCTAAAATAAAATTTATTAAAAAGTGTAAATTTACATTTATATTTTTAGGTTAACTAATCTAAATTTAAGATTTAAAAAATAAAAATAAGTATCAATTTTTTTAAAAAAAAAAATCTATTTTAGTTATTTTTAAGCAATGTTTTGAAAATCGGATCGGACCGGCCGGTTGAACCGGTCCGATCGTGACTCGCTAAAGAAGCCGAGTCCGGTTCAGTTTAAAACCGATAATTTTAAAACCCAGTAAAATCGTTTAAAAACCGGTAAAACCGGTGACCCGGATCAATTTCAAAACCCAGTTCTAAGAAATCAATATATAATTAATGTGCTCTCAATTGTTATTACAATATAATATTTCTTATTTCATAATCAATCTTTAAATATTAATATTTAATTAGTTTTCTATTTAATTTTACTTTTATAAGAAAGAAAAAAATATCTTTTATCTCTCATATACTATTCTTATTTTGTTATATTTATAAAATTTAAGACTTTATATATATGAAGAAATGAATATGGTAATTGTTTTAATTAATTTCAATTTATATAGTATTTAATTTTATTGTATATACGAGAACATAGCATATTCTATATGTAGAACTATTTTCTTTTAAGTCTATATAGTATAAATATGGGATTATATATATTTAATTCTTAAAAACAGAAATTCTGGTTCGACCGGTTGAACCGATCCAACCAATCAACCAATAATTACACTAAGTCGGTATCCGGTCCGGTTTTCAAACCATTGTTTTTAAGTTATTTTGGTTACAAAAAGAACGCTTTGAAAGAATTGTCCAATAATTAAATTGGTTAATCTGAATCTTCCTTTGTTGTTAAGCTTTAATTAATTGTGATGTTGACGCAAACCCACTACTTTTTCTTTGTAATTGTTTATTTAGTCGGGCTGCTAATTGTGGAAAGTGGTTTTCTTTGTCTATATTAAAGAATCCATTGATATTCATTCTTTAGTTTACTTCTTCTTTTACAGTCTTGTGCCATGCATTGTAGCACACTCTTTGAATAATGATACTTTACAGGTAGTGTATACTTTGTTCATTAATCATTACTCTTTCCATTTTCTTATATTTGATATGTTTGAAAACATATTTCATCTTCTAAATTAGATGGTGAATTTAATATTAAAAATTATTAAATTTTATACCTTTGCAAGATATAGATTGTTTTATTATTGAATCATTACTCTTTCCATTTTCTTATATTTGATATGTTTGAAAACATATTTCATCTTCTAAATTAGATGGTGAATTTTAATATTAAAAATTATTAAATTTTATACCTTTGCAAGATATAGATTGTTTTATTATTGAATTGAGAATGAATTTTTTTCTGTAAATATAAATATAAATATTTTCAATTCATAATTAATAAAAATGTTAATTAATAAAAACGAGAGAGAGAGAGTTTAGTATTATTATTGTGTAAGTAATTAGTTTATTGATATATTTTTGAGAGATTTTTTTATGTTTTACCACATTATTGGTACCACTTTTCATTTTTATCTTTATTAAAAAGACATTTTCATATATATTATTTTTTTAAGACGCATATTTTAAAAAAAAAATTAGAATCCTAAATTTTAAATTCCTAAACCATATCTCACTCTATCCCACTCTATCCCACTCCTCAATTCTAAATATTAAGTTTTAAATTAATTAACCCAATAATTATAAGTTTGTTTTTTCTGTTAGAAATAAAAGTAAAAGTGATTAAAGTAAACATGAAAAGTGGTAGTAGAAATGTGATATTTTTGATAATTTTTTTATATTTAAAAAAAAAATAGTTTATTGATATGATGAACACACAATTGTTCAGGCGAATTCCGGGCGTTGATGTTGGTACTTTGTTTATTTTGTAATGAGAGTTTATTGAATGGTAGCTATAAAGCCTAACGGTTAGTTGAAGAAGGACTTTTGTAACGGGTAGAAATAGTTACAAAGATTTGGTAAGACATGCGTTTAACGTGGGGACGCACATGTTTCCAACGCGCTGAGCGTGCGAGTGTTGACTGAAAACACTGTTATTTTGGCCTAAAGTGGAAACTTTATGCTGAAGATCATTCAAGAAGATGGTTCTCTTCTTTCATAGTCCACTAAACCAAACCGGTTGAATGAAATGATTGAATATTATTTGGAATTAGACTTTAACAATCTTCTTTCGGATTCGGAGTCCACTAATCATTCATTTTTGTAAATAATGGCCTGGTAGTCGCCACGACCACATAATACGTTTTCATGGATTTTCTGGATTCGAATATGGAGCCCACTATATGCTGATAATAAACAAAGACCAATTGATTCGTTATGATATAGAATGTGATATCAAGAGATTCGATTAGCATTACAACTAAACGAACACCACCAGCTTCAATGGTCTATATTTATTAAAATATTTTCCAGACTTCACATATTTTGATGAGAAATTGAGAATCATCTAATTTATTGGTTTAGTCCGAAGATGGTTTGAAGTATCTGGACATGATGCATGTTGCGAAATTGAGAAAAGAAACTTCTAAAAAAGGTTGTGACCAAAGAAAAAAATATTTGGGCCGAAATCTAATAAGGCCCCTTCCAGATAGCCCGATTTACAGACCAGGGTTAACAAGTTCGCGTACCCTTCGAAGTTGGAAGCAAATGGTCGCACAAGGTTTTTACTTTTAATGAACACCATGTGTTTGTGATGCCTATTAGGGTTTTAGTTTTTTACATGAGTAGTGACAAACGTTACTTCTTTCCAAACAATCGTACAATTACTCGTTTTTACAATACCGAAAGCAATGTATTTTACAAATTTGAAACTGTGCCTATCTATTATATTAAAAGAAAAGTACATTCTAGAACTAACATTTTGTTCATGTGTTATTCACACAAACTGCAACTGATTTTTAATTTAATGGTGTTTACATCATTTTGTCGTTCCTACATAACCATCAAGAATGTAGAGATTATTTATCACGTACAATTGGTCAAGTAAACATGAAACCAGCCGGGTCAAATTCTACGTCAAACCCTAATCTCTTCGTATCATCTAGCTATATCTCTCATTCACTCTCTTTGGTATAGTGCATGCATTCATCTCCATTCTTTGGTAATTGTGTTTGTTTGTTGTGTTCATGTTCGATCTGTCCGCAACTAACTTTGCTTTAGGCCATGTTCAATGCGGGGTTCTTAGGTGGGGTTCTTAACTTTTGATTTTTCGTTTTTTCGTTTTTTTTTTTTTTTTTTACTTTACGGCTAAGAACCGGCTCTTAAAACTCTTATTTAAGAGCCGGTTCTTAGTTTTTCTTAGTTAAAACTAAGAACCGACTTTTAACAAAAGTTAAGAACCCCACCTAAGAACCCTGCAATAAACATGCCCTATAGGTTTGTTTCTTGTGCTGACTTGATTCCACGTGGGTTTATGTTTGTTAACAAAGTGGTTGAACTCGCGAATCAGCATGCCACTCTGGATCTCGTAGCTTGGGTATTTCTCATGTCCAAGAAATACATCCATTGTTAAAAGGTTTACTTATGAAACGTGTAATGTGAATTTAGTTTAGCTTGTTACATAATACAATTGTTTGACATGATTGACTCAACTACTCATCATCTAATTAATTTATACATCTGAATATGAAGTCTTGTTATGTGAAGTCCAAATGTGATTATATAATTATCTGAAGTTTTGTTTTAAAACAAAGCAACACTTTGTGTAATTTTTAATTTCTCGATTATGACTGAAATAATGTTATTCTAATACATTTACGTTGAAAAAAGTCCAAGACAAGATCACGGGAATTAATTCCATGGGATAAAGTCCCTCCTTCAAGCCATTAAACAGGCAATCTTGATTCTTCCAAATACAGCACAAAAGATAAACAAGAAGTGGTTTTTTAGGGAATTAAAAAAAAACTCTGATTTTGACAAATAACATAAAACCACACTAGAATTTTTTTTTGGATAACTTAAGAGTGTCCAATGGCCAAGGCCCAACCAATTAGTTCCTTGGAGGTTTGTTCAACATCTGTAAACAGATCCAATTGCTTGCAATGAAAAATATATACTCATATTGTTTGGTCATCCAAGTAAATTTATCTGAGATAAAATCCAAATCCGCGGTCCAACCGACTAATTCTCTAGAAGTTTGTCTAACGGCGATAAAAAAATCTGGTTGCTCGCAATGAGAAATAGATATTCATGTTACTTAGACCATCGTTATCGGGCGTCCTTAGCCCTGTCTTTAGCGGATTTGAGTTAAAAAATAAATAAAAAATATGGCTTTATCTAACAAACGGACCTTAATTAAGGTCTTTTGGGCTTTGTCCTTAGCTCATTCGCGGAGCTACGTGGCAGCAGGATATTGAGTGTCGAAAAGCAGGGTTTGGGGAAAGTCGAATTGCGTCTTCACTTTGCCCTCGTTCTCCCGAGTCTCTCTTCTCCACGTGGGGATTGCGATAGCTTCCGGAATCAGAGGCCAAATCGTCGTCACCAAATCGATCGTCGTCTCTCTTCTCTGTTCGAACGCGTCTCCGCCTCTTCATACCTAAACGATGTATGTGTTACTTGATCTTTGTGATTCTTCTATGTTCGATAGTGATATGTTTGATGCTTAATTTCATTAATGATAGGTTTGATTCTTAATTTCGTTAACGGGAAGTTTGATGCTTGTTTTAGTTATGATCGGTTTGATTCTTCTCACACGAAATCGATAGCGTTAGGTTTGATGCTTTATTTAGTTTATGATCGGTTTGATTCTGTCGAATGGTTAATTAAGTTGTGTTAATCAGTAGTTCGAGTAGATTTCAACTTAAGTGTCAAATGAAACTTAACTTTAGCAAGGTCCTTGTCAAATAAAACTGAAAATGAATTCATGTTATAGAATGTAGTTCGATTGAAACTTTGTTCGATTGAAACTTAACTTAGTTGTGTTAATATTATCAAGTCTAGCAAGTTCTTTGTCAAATGAAACTTAACGTAGTTGAAAATGAAAATGAATACATGTTATATAATGTAGTTCGATTGAAACTTAACTTAGTTGTGTTAATATTATCAAGTCTAGCAAGTTCCTTGTTATATATTGAGACTCTGGTCAGTGTGTTTGTAGTTTTGGTTTATGATTCTCTAGTTTGAAATGTAGTTCGATTGCAACCAAATAAACTTTAAATTTAATGAGCTTGTTAATGTAATAACTTCTGATAATAGATTGAACGTGCCTTTGGAGTCATGCAAGCAAGATTTGCCGTCGTCGAAAATCCGTTTAAGTTATGGGATAAAGAGAAAATAGGTAATATTATGAGAGCATGTATTATACTCCACAATATGATCCTCGAAGATGAACGAGAGTCATTCATTCAATATGAACTTTTTGAATTTCAACAAGGAGAAGATGAGGATCTTACATATTCCATCAATATGCCTTCAGAAGTTGGTAATATAATCGATCGTCGCACGAGAGTTCGGAATAGACAAGTCCATGAACATTTAAAAAATGATTTGATTGAAAACATATGGGCTAAATTTGGTCATCTTTATAACCAATAATGTTTAAGTTTGTATGTTTCTATGTTTTATGTTTTTAATTAATGTATTGTATGCTTTTAAAGTTTTTTAAAATTAATGTCTTGTATGTTTTTTTAAGTTTTTTTTAATTAATGTCTCGTTTGTTTTTTTTTCCAATTTTGTAATTTTTTTATGTTTTCAATTTTAATGTTATGTGTTTAATTTTAAACTTATCTTTTATATATAATTACTTATAAAATTAAAAAAATAATTTACTTAAGAGACAACAAAAGTCCTACCAATAATTTACACATTTAGTAGAAGTCTTTAAGAAAGTCTTTAGCATACAAATAATATTAAAAAAATCTAAGGACCTAAATAAATCCTTAACCAATAATTATGCTCTTAGACATCCAAATAAATTTATCTGAGATGATTCAAACCCGTCGTACCACTCGACCATGTTTGTTTGGTTTTAGAATATGAAATTCATATATGTTAACAAATCATTGATTCCTTCCTCTTCTCTGACAAGAACATGCAGCTGAACAAGTTTATAAACTAGTAGCCAGATTGGATCCACACATATGATTTCACCTTCAGCTTTATAAATCCTTTTATCTCTATATTAAAATATCTCTATATTAAAATATCTCTTGCGGAATAATAGTTTCAACTTTCATAAGAGTACAAAATAATATAACATGAGAACAGAGCAAAAGGTAAGATAATGTTACGTGTTTTCATGTGTGGACAATACTTTTCATTCTCTGTGTTCTATTATTAGTCGTTTTCAGGAAACTATCCCATGTTTCTTTTGTCAAATATATATGTCGTTTTCTTTTCTGCTGCAATTATAGCACTCTTTATCCTCTAAATAAAATATAATTCTGATCCAAGTATAGTTTTATCATGTGACTTTTTTTCTTTCTGTAAAATGTTGATCCTGTGATCTTTAATGAACCATTATGCTTAAAATTTTCAGTTAAATAAAACAATGCTTAGTTTTTATCATGGATTTGAAATCACCTAAAAGTTAGTTTTGTATTCTGTCAATATTAAATTTATATTTTAAAAATCCATTTAGTTCTTACCATCGACCAGTTAGATGTGATATATTATATATAGAAAAAAGAAACACTTGCACAATGTCAAAAGGATTTTATTCTTTTTCCGAGTCGTATAATGTCTTGATTGGTTGGTAACAGGTAACTGAATAAGATTGGTAATGAAAACGTAAATAGTATCCAAACTTAGAAAATATTATCATGTATAATGAGAGAGCGAGATGTACCAAATAACTCGTTAACGTGGCCTCACAGATACAGAAAAGTGTATTATAAGAAACGCATGGACACAGGTTCAGAGATTAAACTGAGAGTGAAAGGCAAATAGCCCATAACTCCTCAAAATGTTTGCCCAATTTTGTTTTCCTTCCCCCTAAAATTAAACTATATTTATTGAATCCCTAGATTATCATATAAACTTAAAAGTATATGCTTCAAAAAAGTTTAAATATGCGGACAAAAAATGAAAAGCAAATTCCAAACTCACACCGACGTAAACACCAGTCAATAGTCAGATACTAATTAATCATCAACTGCTCAAGATAATTTTAGCAACAATTTCATCTCAATCATTCACTGATTTTTATATAAAGGAGTATGTTGTTTATCAACAATAACAAAACAAACTTATATGTAATCATTCTTAAATCAACATAATTAAGAATCTTGCCTTATGAGTTTATTTAACTGTCTTAAATCAGTTTTAAACATATTAATATCTGAATTAAAATACTATTCGCTATGTATATTAAAAAATGTCAGTTTACATTTTTTATTGAAAAAAATAATTAAAATATAATTTATTTTTTATTTATTACACCTATTTGATCAATAATATTTAAAATAAATAAAATTATTTATAAAATTAGTGTAGTTTGCAATAATATTAAACTGAAAATAAATATAATTTGTACTAGAATTAATTAATAAGAAATGTTAAAATTGGGAGTAATACTTTCTATCTCTTCATTAACTCAACCAAACTTGGAATCTCTCTCTCTCTATCTAGTCACTACCTAAACCTTTTCTTTAATGGCGATGCTTTTAACTACACACTGTAACTACTCTTCTTCTTCTTCATCTTCTCTGTCATTGTCTCTTCTCGTTTTACTTTTGCTTTACCCTTTTTAGAACTTCCATGGGAATGTTTCTCTGCAATGGAATGTGATCACCCACACGCAATGGCTACCAAAGATAAAGCTATGTTCCTCGTTTTGCTTCTAATCTTCTCTGCAATCTCTGGATTCTCCGGTGTTCACTGTGTTACTGATCCATCTGATGGTAAAGTACTGATCTTTATGACTTTTTTGACTTTACCTTTTCTTGCTTTCATCTCATTGTATGATTTGACACCTGAGATTTTCTGGGTTTTTTTGTATCCTTCTGAAAGTATATGACTTTAGATTCAGAAAATATAAAGTTGTAAGCTTTATGAAAGATCCTTTATTGAGTTTCTGACTCTTGAGTTTTTGTTCTCTTCTCATTGGTGTATTGCAGTTCAAGCCCTTCAAGTTTTGTATACTTCACTGAATAGTCCTTCACAGCTGACCAATTGGGGAAATGGTGGTGGAGATCCATGTGGAGAGTCATGGAAAGGGATTACTTGTGAGGGCTCAGCAGTTGTCTCTATGTAAAGGAATCAGACTTTTGTTTTTTTTGTTTCTTTCCACTTTAATTCTTGACTGTCTTGTAATTTCTTGTTTTTTCCTTGTTGTGTTCTTACAGAGATATATCGGATTTAGGAGTCTCTGGCACTCTTGGATATTTGCTCTCAGACCTAATCTCACTCCGAAAATTGTACTGTCTTTGGAGTTTTCTTTTTGTTTGTGTGATCTTTGCGTTTTTTGAGGATTTGATTCAATCATGTTTGTCCACTTTCACCTTGATACAGGGATGTTAGCGGAAACAACATACATGATACACTTCCATATCAACTGCCACCGAATCTCACAAGCCTGTAATGCTGTCTTCTTTATAGATTTTACTCTCAGTGTTCAATTTCAAACTAACAGCTGAAAGAACATGCAATGCAGAAACTTGGCGAGAAACAGCTTTAGTGGTAACCTTCCATACTCCATATCTGCTATGGCTTCTCTTTCTTACATGTGAGTTTGACATTTTAAACTCTGAGATTTAGCATAGTTCGTCTTCTTGTGTATAAAAGTTTGAAATGTTTTTTTCTAGGAATGTAAGTGGTAATTCACTTTCAATGTCGATAGGAGATATCTTTGCTGATCATAACTCACTTTCAACCTTGTAAGATCTCTTTCCTCTCCCCTTATAATAGTAAATGTTCCAGTTTCCCTTGATCTTATTGCTTTATTCAGGGATCTTTCTGACAACAACTTCAGTGGCGATCTTCCGAGTTCCTTAAGTACAGTGTCCAAACTTTCCGTTCTGTAAGTGCTTTTAAACTTCACTTGCTGCAATGAGAATTAAAAAAAAAAAAGCAATAAGAAATTCATACTTATGATAATATCTTCACTTTTGACAGCTATGTTCAGAACAATCAGTTGACAGGTACCATTGATGTACTCTCCGGTTTGCCTTTGACAACTCTGTAAGTTTTCATTTTAGATAGACAAAAGCATCGAATGTGTTACTTCCCCATCTCGCTTACCTTATATGTTTTCTTTGGCAGAAATGTTGCAAAAAATCATTTCAATGGATCCATACCTAAAGAGCTTATCTCTATTAAGAACTTAATGTAAGTTTCCATTTATAATCTCTTTCCAGACTTGAGAGTTTTCTTGAAGTTTCAGTTTAAACGAAAGCAAGTTTATGCTTTGACATTCAGATATGATGGTAATTCTTTTGATAATGCTCCTCCATCTCAACCAGAAAGACCTGACAAAAAAGGGAAGCCTTCTGGTTCTAAGAAACCCAAAAACAGTCCTGACGCTACAGAGACTTCTTCTGGTTTGTCTGGTGGAGTAGTCACTGGTATAGTGTTCGGTTCTCTGTTTGCTGCTGGTATTGTAGCACTTGTGCTTTACTTGTGCCTTCATAGGAAGAAAAAGAAAATTGGAGGAAGCACAAGAGCTTCTCAGAGAAGTCTTCCACTTAGTGGAACGACCGAAGTGCAAGAGCAGAGGGTAAAAAGTGGAGCATCCATTGCAGACTTGAAATCTTCGCCTGCAGAGAAAGTAACAGTTGATAGGGTTATGAAAAACGGGTCTATAAGTAGACTGAGATCTCCAATCACTGCTTCACCATACACTGTTTCCTCTCTGCAAGTAGCAACAAACAGTTTTAGCCAAGAAAACATCATTGGTGAAGGATCTCTAGGCCGTGTCTATAGAGCAGAGTTCCCCAATGGAAAGGTAACTCAAAGGTTGATAGCTTTCTACACAAAAAACTCTCATGGGACTGAAGTCCTTTGTGTACCTTACATATAGATAATGGCGATTAAGAAGATTGATAATGCAGCACTTTCGTTACAAGAAGAAGATAATTTCTTAGAAGCCGTTTCCAACATGTCGAGATTGAGGCATCCAAACATTGTTCCCTTGGCTGGATACTGCACTGAGCATGGTCAACGCCTTTTGGTCTATGAATATGTTGGAAATGGGAATCTGGATGATATGCTTCACTTGAATGATGATAGAAGCATGAATTTGACTTGGAATGCGCGTGTTAAAGTGGCACTTGGAACTGCTAAAGCTCTAGAGTATGTCACATTTGTTATGATTAATGCCATGAACAACTTTCATGCTAACCCTGAGCTTGTTTTTTGATCTTTTTGGTTTAAACAGGTACTTGCATGAAGTTTGCTTGCCTTCAATTGTACATAGAAACTTCAAGTCGGCGAATATATTGTTAGATGAAGAACTTAACCCTCACTTGTCAGACTGTGGTTTAGCTGCTTTGAATCCTAACACTGAGAGACAGGTTTCAACTCAAGTGGTGGGTTCATTTGGATACAGCGCTCCCGAGTTTGCATTGTCTGGAATCTATACTGTTAAAAGTGATGTATACACTTTTGGAGTAGTCATGCTTGAGCTCTTAACTGGTCGAAAACCTCTTGACAGGTTCTATATTTTTCCTTTTTTTTATCTAATGTCAACCCACAAAAAAGACATTTATTCAGTTTCCTTTGCTTTGTGTGTGTTTGATAGCTCGAGGACGAGAGCAGAGCAATCACTAGTGAGATGGGCTACACCACAGCTTCATGACATAGATGCTTTGTCTAAAATGGTTGATCCTTCTCTTAATGGCATGTATCCAGCTAAGTCACTGTCACGTTTTGCGGATATCATTGCTCTTTGTATTCAGGTAACTTGTACCATATTAAAGGAAATGAACGAAACCGAAACTGTTTTCCTAGAGTAGTCATTTATCTTTTTGTTGTTAATTGTAGCCGGAACCAGAGTTCAGGCCTCCAATGTCAGAGGTGGTGCAACAGCTAGTGAGATTAGTTCAACGAGCAAGTGTAGTCAAACGAAGATCTAGCGATGACACTGGATTTGGATTTTCTTACAGGACACCTGAAAATGAGCATATGGATTTCTCATTCTGAGCAAAAATAATCCAAAACTTCTTTTATGTTCATTGGAAGCTAAAAAGAAGCTCCAAAACTCAAGAGGAGACAGTTTTGCGCAATACGTGAAGGACTCTGAACCAAAGGATGTGACAGAGGTGTTCAGATCAAAAAGTATGAAACTTTATTTGTGATTGAGGATAAAATTAGAGTACAAATGAGTCTTTGTATCATGTTTTGTTCATCCGTCTTATTCTTTTTGTCAAAAACACAATCAATCTGAGACTTTCTTTTGCAGTGTTCTCTTCTTCTTTTCTTTATATGTCGAATATTAGAAAAATGTTTCAAGATTTGCTCATATGATTAAGAAAATGGGAGATAGAAGATAAGATATGATGTAAGTTAATGTTGAGAGACCCAAAGACAAAAGCGCTCTTCATGTTCGTCTGTTCTCATCAGACACAAAACAACAGACCTAAAGTCTATACAACTGACTTTGCCACCATAAATTGTCTTCATCATCACTCCAATCTCTCTCCCTTTTCACATTTATCCAAGTTTTGGAACGCACCATACAGACATGATCATAACCACCACGACATAGACAAGAAAATCCTAACTTACTAAAATATGCACCAAAGAGCTTCCAAGTTATAACTTGTATCCTCTGTGGCTTTTTCTCATGAGAACCTCGCGATTATCTTTTCCTGCGCTTTGCTTCCACCTGAAGACAAGAATGTCATTGTTAACATCAGCCACAAGATTTTGAGCACAAAACAAAAAGAAGAGTAGTTTTCCTGTAAATGCCAAACACTTCAGAAGCTAATAATTGTGGCAAAAGCTTTTTGAAATCATTTTCTCCCCGGTAACAATCAAGGAGGTTTCTAATTCCGTTATCTATAGTATACTCAAGTTCTTGGAAGTAGAAGCATAACAAAATATCAAATCCAGACAGGACCAAGAACCAAAAATTCTATCTTTCTAGGCACTCCCCCACTCAGCAAAGTACCACCAAGGCACCAAGCCAGTGCATATTTTTGGTTTTGAAACTTTTCTCAGATATCAAATTTGAGTCAATGATAATAAGACAAGGTTGCACAGAGAACGGCGGCAGAGGCTAGTGTTATAAAACTAATAGAACATCTATACATGCAATGACTAAAGAGATACACACGAACCTTGACATCATCAGCTGGAGATGCAGTAAATCCGTTCTGTGATTTCTTGACATCGTCATCAGAACTGCATTCATCACATGCGAAGTGATCAAGCAGCTTTGCTTCTTCAATCGTCATGCCAACACATGCAGGATGATACCTACACCATCAGTAACAAAGGATACCAGCAAGTTCCAAAACAGATCTTAAACACGCTTCTCCACTGAAACAGAAGTAAGGAAGCTAATAAAAGAGACAAATATCAAAATTTACCAGTCTTTGCAGCCTTCACATTGCACCATGAGATCGTCTGGATTATAAGGCATTTCACATTTGCAGTACCTTCAGCACCAAAAATATTCCACAAAATAATAAAAATCATGGAAATTTATGGTTATAACTATAAGTAGACATGTTTCTAAATTGATTACTCATCTACTTACACAGCAACACGGTCAGGGGTAAACGCGCCAGTAGCAGCCTTGTACTCGAACCTACAATAATAATCCTCAGCTCCAACGTTTTCAAGCCTAGTGTAGTTCTTGAAGGTGTGAACAATGCATTTTCCCTCAATGGTGTGTGCGCTTTGAACGTCGAAATGGTCAGACAAGAAAAGCTCTTTAGCTCCATGGAACTGTCTCCTACCACCAAGAGACTCCTCAGGGCGGTAATACCACCGACAGTGCACCTTCACATTGTTCCTAGCATCCGCTTGGATCTTCTCAACACGGGCCACGTATGGTGGCTTCCCAGCATCTGAAGGACGCATCAACACATAGTCTCCAGCTGCATAAAACAACCTCCAAGATTTACTTCATAGCTCATCATGCCAAATATTTTTAAATAGAGAACATATCTAAATGACATTCTATAATCTACACAGAGTACAACTAACACCATAAGAAGTTTGCAATGAACAAAAAAAATTCAAATGTGGGTTTGCAAATATTAAGTATACCATCACTCTTACTCACTTAGTAACAAGCAAAAAGTAGAGTTCAAAGTAAATGCCAGATCTTTCACATATAAAAACACAGGCTTTGCATCAACGTACCAAACCAAACAAAAGTATAATCCATATTTCACAGTAAACTCAATTTACATAAAAGAATCCCAAATTAAAACAATTCACTAATATGTCTCTCTGTTTTAAAACAAGAGAGCAACAAAAGATCACATTTTACGACATTGCATAACACAAAGCAGTGATATACACATTCAACAGCTACACAAACCTTGAACAAGACGACTAATGAAGCATGGTGAATCAAAAAACAAATACACTTAAGCAAGACATTACAGACACAATATCTGAAGCTACCAAACAATCCCTTCTTTTGTAAACATATACTCAACGCTAAGATGAACAAAGTTTACAACTTTACGAATGAGTAGACTACTACCTCTCACAACTTTGTTGGTGCCTTTGATGGTGTACATGTCGAGCTCCTTCCTCCCAGTTTTCATCTTTGAGGGGACACCAGGTCGGGTTTTCGCCATGGAAGCTAGCCTTGTTAAGATGGATATAAAGGTAAGGTTTTTGTTTGTCCCTGTACCTTGAAATGTACAGAGATTCAAGGGTTTATGTAGATCTTAGGGTGTGTAGATCGATGTGAAGAGGAGAAAGAGGTGATTTGAGTGTGTAGAAGTGAGGAGAAGAAGAAGATGAGGAGTAAATCTGGAACCCTAGGTTCTCTCTAGGTGAAGAAGATGACTCATTTGCAATTTGAGAGTTTCACTATTGAAAAGGGCAGTCTATTTTTCTTTCATTTTCTTTATTTCTTTTTGTAACAAATTTTAGGATTATGTTTAAGGATTTTTTTCTTTTTTCGAGATTACAATGAATATAACACGCAAGACTGACACGGATTTAACCCGCATCAATTAACCAGAGAATAGATGTATATTCATTTTAGATTTTAACCATATATGTAAGTTATATTTTTTATTAGGTGAACTAGATCAAAGATTTGAGAGTCATTTGCATTTTATGAGTGTTACTATTGGAAAGAGCAATCTATTTTTTTACAATTTCTTTTTTCATTATTTTTAATAACAAATTTTGAAATTATGTTGATTTTTTGTTCAGGATTACAATAAGCATTGACTCGGATTTAACAATGAATCAATAAATAGGAAAATAAAAATATATTCGTTTTAGACTTTTAACCATATATATAAGTTACATTTTATACTAGGTGAACTGGACTATAGATTTATTATGTTTACGGATTTTTTTTTTTGGGATTACGATAAGTATAACACGCAATATTGACACGGATTTAACACGTTGAATCAATTAACCGGAGAATAAATTTATGTTCATTTTAGATTTTTAACTATATATGTAAATTGATGAAAAAAAAACATATATGTAAATTATATTTTAAACAAGGTGACTGGATCAAATATTTGAGTCATTTGTATTTATGAGTGTTAATGTTGGAAAGAGCAATCTTTTTTTCTTGTCATTTTCTTCTATTTTTATTATTTTTTCTACAACAAGTTTGGAACTATGTTGTTTTTTTTGGTTGGGATTATGATAAGCATAATATGTAAGATTGACTCGGATTTAACATTGAATCAATAATCAAAAATAAAAATATATTCATTTTCGATTTTTAACCATATATATAAGATATATCTTATTTTTAGGTGAACTGGACTATAGATTTTTAATAATCTAGCAATTAGAAGTTTTTAGATCGTCGTCGATAATAAAATCAAGAAATTCTTACTGTTTTATTTTTAGTTAGTAAAAGATAAATAACATGAGTCACAAGAGTTTAAGCTTCAAAGAGAAAAAGAAAAAGAAAAAAAAAAGAGCGTTGGTTCACTTTCTCTGGCTTCCGACAAGTCTCATCGGTGCTGTGAGAAGGTATGTAGTGTAGTTCAGTAGGATTTAGCGGTGCTGTGGTGGTCTTTCGATGTTTGTGGAAGTCTAAGGGCTGGTGTTTGATTTCTCCGTCGACCTAGTGGTTTGAATGTTTGTTGACCAAAGCTGAATTTTTTTCTGGTGTGCGGTTGCGGGTTCAAGCTGGCTCTACTGTGGATTGTCAATTATTCCATTGGATTTGGTGAACCTTTGTACATGAGAGTCAATAGTGGTTTTTGAGTTGGTCTTTCACGTCTTTATTGTTGTATATTTAAGTGAAAATATGCAAAATTTATATATTTAAGTGAAATGATGCAAGGCTTTATATGTTTAAGTGAAATGGTGCAAGATTTTAATATTTAAGTGAAATGGTGCAAGACTTTAATATTTAAGTGAAATTATGCAAAACTTTATATGAACTATTGCAATTGTTTATATGAACAATTGCAACTATATAATTGAAGCTTGCAAACATTAATGATTGACAACTTTTAGAAATAACCATATTGATGTTTGCACCCCTTGGTGATTAACCATTGTAACTCTTTGCTAAACATTACAACTCTTCATTAACTTTTACAACTTTTGATTTAACCATTGCAACTATTGATTGCAACTATTGATTGCAACTCTTCACTCTCTATATAAAGAGATGTAGGCACTGGAAAATGGTATAGAGAAAAATTAGAAATTACTAGTTAGTAAGAGAGAAATAGATTCATTGTTCAAAGATCATCAAAGACTTTAAAGAAACACATATAAGCACTAAAACTCTTTTTACTTCTCTTGTATCTTAGCCTAGAACAAGAGTGTGACTTTGATTGTCTTATCTTACGAAGAGATTTCGTGTAACCCAAGGCTTGGAATAGGGTCGAAATACTCTTTAAGGAAAGCACGACGATTCAATCATTATCCAAGTATATAATTCACAATTTCTGGGTTACCAACCCTAATTAACCAACAATCTTAAAGAGTATTTTCTTGTGAATTATGGTTGGGGTATCTGTGCGAGAGATGACATCGAAGTTTGGAAAGTTAGATAAGTTTGAGGGAGTAGACTTTAGAAGATGGCAAAAGAAGATGCATTTTCTCCTCACAAATCTGAATGTAGTTTATGTTCTAAGCATGCCTATGCGTACAATACGGGAGGATGCTGAGAACGAGTTTTTGGATGAGACAAGAAAGCAACTTAAATGAGAAAACGACGATTACATATGTCATGGCCATATTCTTAATGGTATGTCAGACCCTCTCTTTGATGTTTATCAGAATGTCGAATCCGCAAAAGAGTTGTGGGATGCGTTAGAATCAAAATACATGGCTGAGGATGCTTCGAGTAAGAAGTTCCTTGTTAGTAATTTTAATAATTACAAGATGTCTGAAACTAGGCCAGTTATTTCCGGGTTACCAACCCTAATTAACCAACACTTATCTTCTTTGATGCTTCTCGAAGGAGGATAAAGTTGTCTTGTCTGTTTGTTCCTTCATGGGTATCTCTTTATTTCTGATTTCCTAAATTATCGGATTTTTTTAATCTCTCCACTTTATCAGTTTAGGAGTCATGCTCTTGATGTGTCTCCGGCTTCTTGTCGCTCCATCCTTGTCATCGCCGGTCTCCTCTTAAGTGGTTGAAGTGGATCTTTGCGACGCATTATTGTCTCTTTGGAACGGTTTTGGTTTGCGTAAATGGTTCTCTTCGTTTCCAAGGGTTTGATGCTCTTATTTTGGATTCAGTCAAGTTGTGGGTTTGATTGAGCTCGGTTTTTAATGGCCCTCGTGTGAAGTCGTTTTCATGGTCTTGATGCTACCTTCCGGCTTCTTTGGATATTGCTGATGATGGATATATGACGTTGTGCTTCATGGGCAAAAGTGTTAATGCTACATTTTGAAGTGGATACTTCGTGAAGGTTGGTTTCTTTAGATTTAGAGTCTAGTTTGTGGTTTTCATGTCTCTGAAATGTCCCAGTAATGGCTCCGGTTTCTATGCGGCTTAGTTGTTTTCTTAAAGGATTTTCGTAGGTTTGGTTAATGTTCAATCCATCTTTTTATAGAAATAGATGATTATGTATAATGAACTCTTGTTCTTTATATATATAAGATAAATAACATATTTTTTAACTTTTGGTGTTATCAATTTGACCTTCTAAGATAATTTTCTCTCTCCGTTATTGCCCAAGTAAGATGAAGAGCTATGTGATAAGTCAATAACTTAAAGATCCAAAGAATCGCACAAGAGGCTGCTGACGACTTGTTTTGCTTTCTTAGGCAAAAACTCTTGTTTCTTAATTTAGGATAATAAGTTGTGTCTAATAGTTGACCCAAAAAATTGTGTGTAATAAAACTCCATATGAGACTTTATTAATAGTCTTTAAACTAGGGGAAATGGGCATTTTATTCTCGCAGTATTTGAACTCGACAATTTTAATATTCTAGTATTGCTCGCGCAGAATTATTTTCCAACTAATAGTTGACTGTGCGAAATTTGAAACAAAACAGTCAACCGTTAACTGGTTAACGGAAAGATAACGGTTTCCGTGTATTTTTTAACGGTTAACTATTCTAATCATAATTTTGCGCATTCAATGAATAGTTGATAAATCAATATGCACATATAATAATTGAGCATTTAATTTGCCGATTTAAAATACTTGAGGAATTTAAAACATCAATCTTTTAAAAAAAAATCATATTTAAAAGCTTTTCTAGTTAAATACAACCAACATATGAGATTTTTACTATATGAAGAAGATTTTTGAGTTCTTACAATAACATGTACAATAATATAAATACTTATAGCTGCATTATATTGTTGATATATTTGATGTTTATAAAATCACGTAAGATGATATTTTAAATAATTCCAAGTTAAAAAGATTCTCAATTTGAACAAATATAGAAGATATTTAATCCTGGAAACATATTTTGGATTTATACAAAGAACATAAAATAATATACGATAATTACATTGCATTGTATTGATGATGTAAATATATATGGTTGTCTAAAGTATAACTACATATATTGTTTAAAGTAGAGATCCAACGTACAACATATGATTCTCTAAGTGATACAAAATCATCCATAAGTGATTTTATGAACATGAAATACATCAACACTACAATGCAACTATAATTATTTGTATTATTGTACATGTCATTGTAAAAGTTCAAAAATCCCCTTCATAAAGTAAAAATCTCGCATATTGGTTATATCCAACTTGAAAATCTTTTAAATTATGATTTAAAAAAAAAGATTGATGTTTTAAATTTCTCAAGTATTTTTAATCGAAAAATTAAATATTCAAGTATTATATATGCATATTTAATCATCAACTAATCATTGACTGCACAAAAATATTCTTAGAATAGTCAACCATTAAAAAGTTGACGGAAACCGTTATCTTTCCGTTAACCAGTTAACGGTTGACTATTTCGTTCTCAATTTTGTGTAGCAACTATTAGTTGAGGAATAATTATGCACGAGGAATTCTTGAGTAATAAAACTTCTGATTTCAAATACATTGGGAATAAAATGCTCATCTTCCCCTTTAAAGTATGATTTATAGGATTGAAATAAAGAAACATAAAAGGAAATATTACTTACTACAGGAGAATGTTATTTTCTTAAATAAAAATGCTTAAAATAAAGAAAGGAGAGTCCTGCAAAGATAAGCAAACGATTTGGTCAATCAATCTTATTTGAATACTCACCTCTGGACCGTTCGAAGCTTGGTTAATTAGGTATACCTGAAAATAATGAATAATGGTTGTCTTGGCGAATCGGTAAGAAGGATGTGAATTAGGCCTTGAGTTATAGACGAGAATCGTAGGTTTTTCTGGGCCTCCTGGAAGCTCTTGGACTGACAAGGTTAGGTCCTGGTCCAATATCTACATCTTGGTCCATGGGATGGTTCATAACCTCTTGTGGACTCGTTGAATTCTTTTCTTTTTCTTGTGGTCATTAAATATTATCTAGATGGACCATTACCAGAATTGTACAGCGTGTATCAACGGGTGGTGAGAGAGGAACGACGTCTGGATTCAGTTCATAGTGAAGCCATGCAAGGAGCTGTCGGTTTTTTCACAAAACCGAGTATGGTTGTGATGCCAAAAAAAACAAAACAGAGAGGTGGTTTTAGTAACATCCCGAGTTGTGATATGCGAAAAGGCTTAAAAGAATTGATTTGGCTACCTATGTCACCAAAGTTGACTTACCTTTTCCGTCACACATCCGTTTAGAATTCCAGGGTTAAGCGTGCTTATGCTGGAGTAGTGAAAGGATGGGTGACCTATCGGGAAGTGATTCGCGATACTGTGTGAGTGAGGCCAAAACACGGGAAAAGTTCGGGTGGTGATTGCAGGGTCAGTAAACAATGATTTCGAGCCTTGGAAAAATTAACGCACGACCGTCGGACAGGGGTGGGGCCCACGAGCCCGATAGAGGGATGGGTGACTCACCGGTAGGGGCGGTTGGGGCGTTACAAGTGGTATCAGAGCTGGTTAGCCATCTCGGTTCTGACCCGAGAGGCGTCTTGAGACCTGTCGTGGGGCGCAACGAGGACGTTGCGTTCTTTGAGAGGGGGTGAATTGTAACATCCCGAGTTGTGATATGCGAAAAGGCTTAAAAGAATTGATTTGGCTACCTATGTCACCAAAGTTGACTTACCTTTTCCGTCACACATCCGTTTAGAACTCCAGGGTTAAGCGTGCTTATGCTGGAGTAGTGAAAGGATGGGTGACCTATCGGGAAGTGATTCGCGATACTGTGTGAGTGAGGCCAAAACACGGGAAAAGTTCGGGTGGTGATTGCAGGGTCAGTAAACAATGATTTCGAGCCTTGGAAAAATTAACGCACGACCGTCGGACAGGGGTGGGGCCCACGAGCCCGATAGAGGGATGGGTGACTCACCGGTAGGGGCGGTTGGGCGTTACAGTTTTGTTGCGGCAACGCAAGCAAACCCATAGACAGTATGTGCTCATTGTGGTCGTGGTGGGCATGAAAAAAGGAGTGATGGCTGATCATCGTGTTCCCAGACTTGTGGGTAGAGAAGAATGGAGATAAGAGCTGTGAAGTTAAAGTTATTTTCCAATTTCAAGTTGGATGAGAAATTATTTATTAGAAATGAAAATTTCTATTTTATTAGAAATGAAAATTTCTATTTTATTAGAACTGTAAAAGTATTTTCGATTTTGATTTAAGTGTAGAAACTGAACACTTACGTTGGAATGAGTTAAATAAAATTTAACAGCATACTCTATAATATCATATATAATTTCTAAGTTATTTTCATATAATATAGGCAACAAGAACATAACATATATATTAACATTTGCGACAAAAAAAAAATAAAAGGGTATTAACATATTTACACGTTTTTGATAGTTGAAGCTTCCTCAATTTCATTTCCTTATTTCACCCTTTCGTTAGTCTAACAACGTAAAATCAATCTGCACCACGTCGAAGTTTTTTAATTGACGACAGATATATGTTGGAGATTGACATGTGTTTTAGAACCCGAAGTCGGTAGCTCTAATAGTAAACTCTTCCTCCTTAAGGGTTCGAATCTCACTAACATCGGGAAGGAGATTAAACAGCTGACTCTTGTCCTAAGTCCAAAGAGATTATAGGCTTCGGCCTAGATTTTTTTTTAAAGACACATGTTTTTCAGCTTTTTGTAGTGTTTTTGTAAACCCAAAACGTAAATTTACTTGTATTTCGCGTTTCCTAATCACAATTTGAGAACAACAGAAAGAACCCACATTGCGCAAGTTTTTCAAATGGTCATTGGTCAATAACATTTTCATCAGCGGGAAGTGAATTAAACAACTGCCTCTTGTCCTTAGTCCAAAGAGATTATAGGCTTCGGCCTAGATTTTTTTTTTAAAGACACATGTTTTCAGCTTTTTGTAGTGTTCTTGTAAACCCAAAACGCAAATTTACTTGTGTTTCGTGTTTCCTAATCACTAATTTGAGAACAACAGAAAGAGCCAACATTGCGCAAGTTTTCCAAGTGGTCATTGGTCAATAACATTTTCATTAGCGGGAAGAGGATTAAACAACTGGCTCTTATCCCTGGCCCAAAGAGACTATGGAATTTGCTTGGAATTTTTTTTTCTTCTAAAAAGACATGTTTTAAAGCTTTGGTAGTGTTCATGTAAACGCAAAACGCAAACTTACTTATATTTTTCCGTTTCCTAATCACTAATTTGAGAACAATTTATCAGAACAACAAAAAGAGCCGACATTGCGCAAATTTTCCAAGCGGTCATTGGTCAATGACGTTCTCATCATGGTAGAATCTATTGGTACGACATAATACACTAGGTATCTTCTAATACTAAAAATTTGCATATCCTCAAATTCTAGCTATGCCACATCAGCATGAAAATTCAAATCAATTAAAATGTAGTTAGATGCCATGTCATTTAAGCAAAAAGTATCTTCTTTAACTATAGCTGCTTTCATCCGTCTTTTCGGTTTCTCTCCGACTTCTTATTTTCCAAGTTCTTATTCCATTAACTTCACCCATTATTCTTTTCTTCAAAACAGAAATCATAGATCTTTTTTCGACTTCCCCCTTTTTTACTCTACAAAACCGATGCAGAGTGAAATATTTTCTAAAAAAACTACGCATACCAATTGGGCTACAGCTAATGCTCGGCTTCAATCGACAGAGATGAGGCTTCTGCAAAAATGTCTTTTATGCAGGTTATTTTGACATTTTTTTATTGTTAATGTCATCTTTATTTCCATTAGATATCTCTCTTTTCTCTTCCCATGATGTAAATAGGAACAAACCATTACCACTCTTTAGACTATCTTCTCTATCTCACGTGTTTCGTTTTGCATGACTAGGTTGTAGAGACTGTCTTCTTTGCTTTTGTGGTTTTAACTCATATTAATCATTAGCTCGCACCTTTTGATCTACCCAAAAAAAGAAGAATGTTGTCATTAAGATATCAGGTTCATATATTCAACAGAGTCACAACCAGAGAAATCTGATTCCTTTCCTGATATGTTAACGAGTTTTGTCTGCCGTTTTTTTGTTTCTATTCAATGGTGCATCTACGCTAATATGTCATAACTCTTTTCCATGTAACTAATGATTGCCGTGAAGGTTCATCTGGTTGACTGAAGAAAAAGAAGAATACGTAGTTGAGTGTTTTAACTCCCACTCTTTTCTTTATGGGTAGAATCAAGCTCACTGGATGAAGAAATTGTTGATGTTGCAGAAGAATGAGATTAAGCTCCATTCCAAGATTAAGTTGGCGACCATGGTTAGGGTTTTTAAATGAGAAGGGAAGGCCCACGAGGAAGTGAAAGCGAATTTTCTCAAGTTATTGGAGGAGAATTGTAGGGTTAGTGTTCCAGTGTGGTGAAACCAAAAGTTATTCAAAGGGTTTTAAGTTACATGGAAAGGTAGGAGATGTCCTCGAACCGATAAAGAAGAAGGTATTCGAGATTAAGTTGAAGAAAGACTCCCATTTCAGTTATTCGAAGATTTTGAAGCCCATTGTGGGTTCAGAGGTGATCTTTATGGTAACCTGAATATTTGGTCTGTTTTACATGTTTTTTCCTTTGAAACTTTAATAAGGCTCTAACCTCTCTGCACGTGACATATTTTGCATCCAAAATTTCAAATGTTTTCTAGCTTATTAATGGTCAGTTTGTCTTCAACCGTCCATCCTTCTCGAAGTAGGAGTAGCAACCACTCATAGAGTGTTTGCTTCACCTTCAACCTAAAGAGTGAACATTTTCGAGTTGATAGTAATACAAACATTCACCTGTATAACAAAATGATTTCATCCTACTTTCAATGAACATATGCAGGGGGCCTGCTATGAACGTATTGTGGGATTAAGCTACGAGCAAACTCTATAGAAAATTCAGTAATGCATGCTTCTAAAATCGGTAAGAGGTTCTTTCCTCTACACTTTTTTATCTCATAGGGACAATTATTTTTTGGTAATTACGGCTTTTTTATGTGTGTTCAGTCAAGGTGCTACTAATTTGGAAGAGATGGAAGAGTTTCAAAGCCAGTCAAAAAGTAACTTTGTCTATATATGTGTTCATAGAAAATCTTAAACCACATTTGCATGGAGTGAACATTAGTATATAAAGAATGGAAATGATTAGTTTGTCGATGTGTCAAAATCTAACATGTAATATATTTGTTTAATTGATCGTTAATTAAATAATCTTATTCCTCTCTATTTTGTTTATAATTTTTTTAATTAATAGTGTCTAACATTTAATCTTAAATTATTCAATTTCATACACTTTAGATTTTTTTTGAAATAATACTAAAAACACCAATACAATGGAGTATGTTTTTATTAGAAAATTATATTTCATTGCTACAATAATTCGTCTATGTGATGTTATAAGTTGAGTTTACTGCTAACATACCAATTATGACTAATACTTTATCGCTTTTGGTAATTTTTTTTTTGAGTTGATAGTACAACTTTTTTCATTTATGTTCCAAACCTAATACTAATTTGTATTACATAATATATTATACAACATTGTATATATCAGTAAGACGTATCTTAAATTCTTTTTTTGACATCATATATTAAATAGCATTTTAAATTTAAAATTCATTTTAATTGTAAGAAAATAATACTGTTTTTGAAATACCAAACAATTTAAAATGGTAAAACAATGAAATTTATTTTCTAAACAATAGAGTTACATAAGATTATATTCGTCACATGTAAAATATAATCAGATTATATATTGTATTTAGAAGGTCAATATAAAATTTTTTGGCGAAACAAATATATATATATATATATATATATATATTGTAACAATTCAAAATAAATAATCCATGCGAAGTTCAGAGAAAAGTTCTAGTATATAATAATTTATTAAAGAAACAATTCACTGTCAATTCTTGAAAATCGATTTTATCAGTAGAATTTGTAAAAGAGAAACACCTTAAGATTGATATAAAAAAAATTTGTCTCTAAAATAACATTTAAAAAATGATTAAAATAGATTTTATTAAAGAGTGTAAATATACATTTATACCATTGGGTTAACTAATCTAGACTTTGAATTTAGAGTGATGTGTTAGGATTTTGGAGTTGAAGTTTAAAATTTAATTTTTTTTAAAAAATATTAAATTTTTTAAAATAAAAATCTATTTTAGTTATATTTTATTTTTAAAGACTATTTTTGTGACAAAAATTTCAAAAGAATCTATTTGAGAAATTTGCCCTTTCTAAAATATACTTCCCTATTTTATATTATAATATGTTTTCAATGGTTTAAATTGTTTCTATGTTTTGAGTTTTTATGTTTTGAGTTTTTAAAGTAGATAAAAAAACTTTATTAGAAGTCCGACCAACTCAATTTTACATTCTTTTTAAGTTAATTTAATGATTTTAAAAATTGTTTGAAAAAGAACTTTCTTATTTTTTATGCAATCAAAACATCAAATATTATGAAACAAAAATAATATATAGAAACGAGATCAAAATAGAAAAAGAGATTGTCGACTGGTCTTTGGTAGATATAAATCTCCCAAAGAAAGAAAGATCATTACAAAAGTAACAAAACATCAAAAGCAAATCATTCTTGTGAGATGTTTCTGCCAACAGAGTTTATTCAAAATACTTAAGACTTCTCCTTAAGGTGAAACATACCATAAAGGTAGTACGTAAACCTCTTATACACCTCCCCTGTTTTCACCATCATATACACATTATGGTATAGACATGATCAAAAGGAATCAAGCCTGTGAGGTTTCTCCAGCACCGTTCGTCTTCACACGCTTCTCCTTGTAGTCTTTCACAGCTGCCTTGATGGCGTCCTCCGCCAACATACTGCAATGGAGCTTCACTGGTGGGAGAGAAAGATGCTTTGCAATTTCACTGGCAAATATACATCACAGGAGAAAAAAGCACCCATTCAATTCAGGACTTGAGATATTGAGAAACTCCAAGGCATAACTCATAACTGTTATTCTCAGACAAAGAAGAAGCCAATATCATACCACTGACTGAGTTATACGTGAAATACAGCTAATTGGTAATGTCAACAATCAACGAGTGAAACAATGAGACACCACAAGTTCTAATGCAACAATTCAAAACGTATTATGATAACTGCCATAAAAACGTGAATAGGAGTACAAGAATTCTGTTGTCTTGTACTTCATGTAAGAGAAAAACAGACAGTACTTACGTGTTCTTGATGGTCAAGACTTCCTCCATAGCTTTGCCTTTCACCCATTCAGTAGCTGAAAACATTAAGATCAATCAACATTAGAAAAGTGTAAACCTCAAAATAGAATCAGACATAACATATAGAAGATAGATCAAGTTGCAACCACGCACAAGGACCACAAACATAGAGCAACGACAAAGGAAAACACTTCACACGAAGCTTTGACAAGGATACATGTCATTACATAAAACCCGACCAATGTGTCAGCTCCTACTCATGCCCTAAGTCGAACACCGCCTCCCTCCGAAAGAACCAATCAATTTCAAACATAATCCATCAAGAACCAATCAATTCAAAACCTAATCCATCAAGAACCAATCAATTTCAAATCTAATACGTCAAGAACCAATCAATTCAAAATCAGAACCAATCAATTTCAAACCTAATTCGTCAAGAACCAATCAATTTCAAACCTAATTCATCAAGTACCAATCAATTCCAAATCCAATTCACCAATCTCAGAACAACAAATCGAAACCCCTAATTGAACCATACCGACAGATGACGAAGCGATAGCGGAGCCACAACCAAAGGTCTTGAAACGAGCATCAACGATCTGACCAGTCTTCTCATCGACCTTGATCTGAAGCTTCATCACATCACCGCACGCGGGAGCTCCAACGAGGCCCGTACCGATGCTGGGATCGTTCTTATCGAAAGACCCGACGTTGCGTGGGTTATCGTAGTGGTCGATGACGTTCTCATGGTAGGATCGGGAGACACCAACGGACCACGGGGTTGATTGACGTGACGTAAGCCCTAGAGCCTTCTTCGCAGCTTGCCTGAGCATCATCGTCGTCGATTAGGGTTTGGGAGTTCCGCGGATGTTGGAAAGATGAGATTGAATTTTTAGGAGGGCCCTTTGCTTTAATGGGCTACAAAGAAGGCGGTTCGGTTTAGATATATGATGGGACACGTGGATGGTTCTCTGATATTTTGCTATTGATTATGTGATTTAATCAAAAATATATAATACTTTAACTTTTAAAAAAAAAAAAAATGCTGACTCACAGGTCGCAATCTATTTTGGTCAGAGTTTTGTTTTTTTCTCATTTATTGTTAACAAGTGGCGCTTCATTCTCTGCTTTCCTCTTTTCAAAATTGAAAAAAAAAAAGGAAAAAATAAATCCGACCTGCCGGAATCGAACCAGCGACCTAAAGATTTGCTGTCACAGACTACAGTCTTCCGCTCTACCAACTGAGCTAAGGTCGGATGTTGTTTCTGTGTCTGCTCTTTTGTTTAATATCAAATCGGTTTGGTTTCTTCATGAAACAGCATTCATATGAAACGCTTAATGCTCTTAAATTATTAAACTATATCTCAGCCAATCTTAGAAAATACATAACTGTTATGATAAGCTTGAAGAGCCGTCACTTGACTGAACACTGACCACTTCTGCATTCACACACTGAAGGATTGTACTTGTACTTACTTGCATGTAAGAGAATAGATCTGTAACGATTACGAGTTCAAGGGATCTGAGACGTGTGCATAAAGGAACACACAAAATATGGAGAAGAAGGTGGCAAGAAGGCTCGAAGGTAAAGTGGCGATCGTGACAGCATCGACGCAAGGGATAGGTTTTGGTATCGTTGAGCGTCTCGGTCTTGAAGGCGCTTCTGTCATCGTCTCTTCTCGCAAACAGGTCCTCCTCCAAATTCTCTGTGTTACTCTACCTATGAATCATCGAAACTTTCAACCTTTTCTTTCTAGGATTTGACTTTCTTGATTCATGTTTTTTTTTTGTTTGCTTTGCATGAGTGAATCCAAGATAGAAACTCTTGTTTCAATAATCAATTTGGGTTTTCAATTAAATTGTGTAGAGAAATGTGGATGAGGCAGTAGAGAAGCTTAAAGCTCAGGGGATTGATGCATTTGGAATCGTTTGTCATGTCTCTAATGCTCAACATCGCCATTCATCTTGTCCAAAAGACAATTCAAGTAAAGATGTCTCAGCTGTTTTCAACTTTTGTTGGTGTTTTATTCTTAATCAGCTTTACTTTGGCTTGTGTTTCAGAGATATGGGAAGAAGATAGACATTGTTGTCTGTAATGCAGCTGTGAATCCATCTATAGATCCAATCTTATCCACTCAAGAATCTGCTCTTGACAAGCTTTGGGAAGTCAATGTCAAATCTTCCATCCTTCTCCTCCAGGTAACCACTAGTCCTTATAACTCATAACAAGATCATGCAAAACTAGCATTTTGCTATAGATGGTTCAGTGAAGAAGAAACCTTTTGGTTTTGTCTATGGCTTTGGTCAAAGCAACTTGACATTGAAATGATTTTTCCTTATCAAAAACAGGATATGGTTCCTCACTTAGAGAAGGGTTCTTCTGTAATCTTCATAACCTCCATTGCTGCATTTCAACCACAAGTACCCACGGCAATGTATGGAGTTACCAAAACAGCTCTTCTCGGACTTACCAAGGTGTCATGATTGTCTAAACCCTATAGCCCTTAAGTATAATTCTATTTTTTTTCACTTATGATGATGGGGGGTTCAACAATCAACATGTCTTCACTCACTGGTCCACTGTTTATTTTCAAGGCACTTGCTGCTGAGATGGGACCGGACACAAGAGTGAACGCTGTAGCTCCTGGTGTTGTGCCAACACACTTTGCCTCTTTCATCACCCGAAACTCTGACGTGGTTTGTTTGTTAAAGAAACTGTCTTGTCTTTGTGTTTGTGATCAAATAATGTTAAGAGTTTTTCCTCTCATCCACGATTTTGATGTGTGTTTCTCATTTCACAGAGAAGAGCCAATGAGGAGAAAACTCTGCTCAACAGGTTGGGAACAACGGAGGACATGGCCGCTGCAACCGCTTTCTTGGCCTCTGATGATGCTTCTTACATCACCGGGGAAACTTTAGTGGTCGCCGGAGGAATGCCCTCCAGGCTCTGAATCAATATTCCCCCACTAGTAATAAGTCATATATCAGTAAAACTTGTTGAGGGACAAGAAAGCCACACATCTGTGTTACTGTTGTGTGATCATGTGGAATGCTTTAATTTCTCATTTTGACTAGTACTAAATGGAACATATCTTATTTACCAAAGATTACTTCCATGACAATCTACGGGATACAAGAACACCATTTCTTTGATAAAAACAACAGAATCAAGAATCAATATACTACTTGATTACCAATATATATTTTCTTCTCTTTCATGACCAAAGCCCATCTTCTTCTATGCATGACAATGAATAGCCTGTGAAAGTGAAGCGTATACACTGATTAAACCACAAGATTGATATAATATGGAGCAGCAATTCTCGGAGGGTCTAGTATTAACCACATCCGGACCTGAAACACAATCAGAAAACTTGGTAAGAGAATTTTTCTCAAATCCACCAATCCCTGATGATCTGCTTCGTCGTCATGATTTTACTGAGTTGTTTCTTGCTAAGTCTTTGACTCGTCCACGGGCTCCTTTTCACCTTAAAAGCTAATAAACATTTATTCTTCTATTCTTCACCTCAGCCTCATAATCCAGACGATTGTAGCCTACGTATTGTTTTTTTTTTTAATTAAGTATGTGAATCTTCATTAAGTTAATAATGATACACTAGAGCTGGACCCGCTCATCGAGAAATTTATAATATGAACCTACCCGGACCCGGAAGGATCAACTCAAACCCCGTCTAGAAATTTATAATATCTACATGTAGTTTAGTTTTATAACAACAAAAAACGATATCAAAAAACCGATTTCTATTCGGATAGATACTTAAATGAATGTGAATAAATAAAAACTATTTATTAACCGGTTGGAATCTTTGTTACGAATGAAATAATTTTATTTAAACATATGAAATTATTATGATTAACACGTAAAATAAATGATGTTAATTATTGTAATAAATACAATTAATGAAGTAATTAGAAAAGGTAAAAAAAGGAAGATGTAATAAAACATTTTAAAATTTGGATAAGACAATATTCCTAATTAGTAGCTTCATTAAAATATCATTTGCTTCATTTATTATAGTGTAATAAATCGATTAAGTTAATTTGGATAAGACAACATTCCTAATTAGTGGCTTCATTAAAATATCAATAGTTTTATTAATTACTGTTGTAATAAATAACTAAATTTTAGCATTCTCATATTTGTACTTCTGTTTTAATAATATAGATTAGAGCTGGACCCGCTCACCAAGCGGGTGTAATTTAAATCAACTCAAACCCCGTTTAGAAATTTATAATATGAATCTACCCGGACCCGGAAGGATCAACTCAAACCCCGTCTAGAAATTTATAATATTTACATGTAGTTTAGTTTTAGAACAACAAAAAACGATATCAAAAAATCGATTTCTGTTCGGATGGATACTTGGATGAATGTGAATAAATAAAAACTATTTATTAACCGGTTGTAATCTTTATCACGAATGAAATAATTTTATTCAAACATATGAAATTATTATGATTAACACGTAAAATAAGTGATGTTAATTATTATAATAAATATAATTAATGAAGTAATTAGAAAAAGTAAAAAAAAGGAAGATGTAATAAAACATTTTAAAATTTGGATAAGACAACATTCCTAATTAGTAGCTTCATTAAAACATCAATAGCTTTATTAATTAATGTTGTAATAAATAACTAAATTATAGCATATTATAGCATTTTCAGATTTGTACTTCTGTTTTAATAATATAGATGGAGATACGACCAGTTGATGAATCAAAACAAAATGCATCTAAGTTGCTAATTAAAGCAGAAGAGCCTTAGTGAGCCATAAAAAAAGGTAAAAAAGATTCACTAAGACTACGAAGGTTTAATCACAGACCCAAAGGAGTGACTAAAGCTTAGCTAAATGTTGAATTTGAGGAGTAAACGTTTGGTTTCAGCAGCCCACAGCGAACTCTTGTTGTCGGAACTTGCAACAAAACAGCAAAGGACAGAAAAGAAGGCAACTGGAAAACAGTCTGAGGCGCCGCAGACTGTCTCGTAGGCGACTCCGACAGGAGGACATGTAAAGCAGGTTTGACCACGACCTAGTCCAGCCATCGCATCCGGTGAAGTCCACTCCAGACGATGCATTCTCTAGAAGACGAGTCGGTTCACTGTGAATCCAGACCAACGAAAATAAGCCAGAAAATAAGGCGCCGATGAAGTAGTGGCAGATGGAAGCGGAGGTTTAACGGCTCAGTTCTGGTCCCATCACACAAGCAGAGCACTAAGAGAATTGGCTGCAGGACGTTAAGAATGGCAGGATACGGCGGTTGGCTTCCTTCTGAGACTTACAGAACAGAGGAACATGAGCTACTCTCATATCGGAATCAAAACAAGCCCCATATCGGAATCCCAAATCCCCTTCAAACCCTACATAAAACCCTAACTTCATATCGATCCCCAATTCGGAAAGAAACCCTAAATCGAAATGAAAACTTAATCGAAAACCCTAATCTAATCGAAAACGAAACCAAAAGAATACAAAAGCCCCAAATCGAAAACCCTAATTTCATTTCGATCCCCAAATCGGACAGAAACCCTAAATCAAAATGAAAACCTAATCGAAAACTCTAATCTACTCGAAAACGAAACCAAAAGAATACGAAAATCCCAAATCAAAAACCCTAATTTCATTTTGATCCCCAAATCGTATTTAAAAACCCAAACCAACCAAAAACTTGAGACAAACAGAAGAAGAACAAGTAGAAATCTGTTGACGAACACTAAACATCTCAAATAAAGCATGCACAACTCGATTTACCTTAAACAATGAAGATCGCCGAGTCGCCGACAATATCGCCTTCTCTCCTTTTTTTTCTTTTGGTCGCGAGAAATGAAGAGTTTTTCTTTGATCTCTGTCGCGAAATAAACGGGACAAACAATAGCGATACGTCACGTCATTAAGGACTCGGGTCCAAAAGCTTTGTTTTAAGAGGCGCCTCTAAAAAATTTGGCCCATTATATTGTTTAAAAAATCGATTTTGGTTTCGGGCCTTGCCTATGAACCCTTCATGAACCCGCGTTGGAACTGGTCTTAGTTACTAAATTCTCATAACAAAATAAGTTTTCTCTAATCAATGCTTCTTTAGCAGTTTGATCAAAGACTTTTGTTGTACATGGTTTGGATCATTATGGTGAAAGTGTACAACTCTCGTTCAAGTGGGGTATCAGCATTGCTAACATTGCAGATTTTGCTTGCTTTCATTTTGTCTTTATCATTATGCCTCTTTAACAGTTTTTGTTATCTGATAGATCTGTTAGCTGTTACATGCACTGGAGTTACGTTATCTGGTCTCGCTACAGCATGGTCATGATCACTCCCGTTAGTTTTCCTTTTATCATTCCCTTTTCCTATCTTCATAATGCCATCACTAGTTTCTGTTCTTATCACACAATCTTCTCCCTTTTGCTTTAAGTATATCGAACTTGTTTTGATTATGAATTTTGGTTTTACAGAAAAACTGGAAACTCTTTAGTGTTAATGTTGCTATGGCCCAGACAGGCATATACCACCAGCTTGCTCGTAAAATTAAGTAAGAATCTGATTTCTTTCTTACATTACATGGAAAAAAAATGAGCAATAAGATGCTCTTTAGTTTAGGCTACTGGAAGAAGAACTAATCTCTTTTTATTCAGTCCTTTCTACTTATGAACAACATTCATTCATCTTGTCCAACGTGGCAAGATCCAATGATGTCATTGGTCTACAGTTTGTAAATCATAATCTAGATCTCCTAGGGGGAAAATGAGACTAGAGTTTCTTCAATTAAGCAACAACCTGAGCTGCTATATCATGTATCATTTTTTAATCTATACATCTTGTCCCTCCTCACCACAACATAGAACTATGTTTGCGGGAAGTTATGAATACTGTTGGCATTGGAGACAATAAGTCACAGAGAAATCAAAAACCTTGTAATGCTTAAACAAAATTAAAATTCAGACAAAAGTAACATGAATGCTCTATTTAGTTCTGTATCAATGAGTCTGGTCATCAAGAAGAAAAGGAAGACTGCTATGGATCAATGCAAAATCTATAAAGACCAACCGAACTAAACCGATATACAATCCAATTACCCGGTCAACGCTTACGGTAGATTTATAGTCTTGTCTTTTTGTTTTGACAAATATAAAGCCTCTTTCTGAGCCAGTGTGTCTCGGCAAATCGTGACCTAATAGTTGCGGCGCCCTCAGAAAGAGCTAACTCGAAAGACATTTATACCCCTGATGTTTCACTCATATAAAAGAGTGCTTCAACAAGTTATAATTATCATCGTCTCTTCTCCAGGACGCCTATAGTATTAGGGTTTACACATCTCTTCTTTCGATTCTATTACACATTTTTCTCTTTCTATTATATAGCAATAGTATGTAGTTTGTATTATTGGTTTGGGCTACATTGTACCAAGAGAAGGGTTCTGCGATACCCTATTTTTTGAATTGGCCATTTCGGCTGTAGCTAGATCGAATTAGAAGCTATCTGGCCGGTGGTCGCGAGAGAGATTTATATTTCTCCGGTCGATTCATCTGCTTACCGAGTTTCTTATATATGTTTTTTGTTCTGTTTCATACTTTCATCCCAAACTAAGTGATTCATCTTCGTAAGTTTGTGTCTTTTTGAGTCTGATTCATGAGAAAAGATATTTATGAAAAAAATAGTTTTCAGATATAAAAATGTTATTTTTAAAGAGACCTTTCTAATTTTCTTGGATGTCTATATGCATTTACATCACTCTCAATCAGAGTTAAATTTAATTATATTATTGGTGAATTGTTACCATGGCTGGACCTGATTGATATTACCCTCCATAGCTGATCTGACAATTGAACAAGATGTGTTTGTCACAATGAATATTCATTTATGTGAAATGGTTTTGATTTGAACTTGGTTGAAGCAGCCTCTTTGTCTAAACACGTTCAAAAAAGTACCTGAGACATGGAAAGACATCTTGTGCAACAGATAAACAAAAATAATTAGTTGCGGCCATGAACGGCTACTCATACAGCTGAACATACAGTGCACATTTGAGGCCACACTTTACTTGTCCGAGTTCCGACCACTAATTCTCTAAACAATAAAATGAATATCTTGATCGGCCCATCCCAATATTAAATAACGGTTTGATCGGCTTAAAGAACTTTGATTGCTTCAACCCGCAAAATTCACCGGTTACCGGTTTAGATTTTGCTTTCCCCAAAAGTTTAATCACTCAAAAATATGTGCAAGTGTGCTACGTATTGGGTTATGATTTGGTAAGCAAAGGCTTCAAAGTTGAGGATGAAACAGTCTAAAAATCGCAAAGGAATTGTTTAGCTGGTCAGTTTTGAAAATTAAAATTTTCAGTTTAAGAACTCATGGAAGAGACTATGCATGCATTTTGAGTTTCTAAGGATTTTCTTCCACTTCTGCGACCATATGTTGTAGGAATTCATGTAAAAGAATCTCTTTACATTTTGATATATATATAGTATATGAATTTGGTTAAGGTTTGGCCTTTTCCTTTTGCAGGGTTACAAATCACCGGCCCTTGTGTATCTGCCCATCCCTGAAGCAAGACCCAATCCACATACCGTTTTACAGATAAATTCTGAGTATCCTTCATTCGAACAGCACAAAAAAAAAAACTCTATAACTTACTGAAATCTTGTCTCAAATCTCAGGCAAAACAACGAGATATCAAGAGAATAAAAAACTTAAGAGATTAATTAAAGATTTTCATCTTGACAAGTAAAAATAGACATTCTACAAACTCAATTTTGTTGAAAAAAACAGTTACTTAATGAAACCTTTCCAATGTTTTGTTTTGAACTTTACTCTTTTTTTCAAATTTCTTTTCAATGTTAAAACAAATAAAAGGTTTTATTAAATAACAATTAATGACCAATGATTAGTTGAATGCCTAGATCCATAAAACCTTTAAATTATGTGCTTAATTATCCACATAAAATACAATAGAAATGAGAAATGACTAATGATTAATTTACCACCGTCCTCACATCACATGTCGACATGCGCCGCTCTTAGTTAAGAAAAAAAAAATACTTCAAAAATCCCCGAAGTAAAAGACGGTAATACCCCTTAATTGCCAAAACCCGAACAGGGAAGAGAGGAGGAGGAGGAGAAGAAGAAACACGATCGGGAGAGAGATTGCGAAAGAGGCTCACCCGAAGATTTGTTCCCTCCGATCTGCGACGGCTAGGGTTTCGCGTCGCGAGAAAACGGTTTGTATTTTCGATTCACATGGATCTGTTTCGTCTCCTGTCAGATTCTGGAATTGAGGATTTTCATGATTCGTTCCACTTGATTTGACCTAATGATTGACCTAGATTCCTTTATCTAGATTTGGATTTGATTTATTCGAATTCTCTGAGTTATGGATAGTGTAACACGTATCTTCTTCTTCTTCTTCTTCTTCTCTCATGAGAATAGTTTAAAATCATAACTTTCACCATTAGCGTGTTGTTTCATGTTTAATTCATTAGTAAAGGTCTCACCTTTAATCTATTTATTTGGCCCAGTTTCTGTAGAACCCTCTTTTGCATCATGAAGGGATCAAAAGCTTCTTTATTTTGTAGTGAATCAAAATCATCTCTATTTTGATTGTTTTGTGCCTCCTAAAGGCTTACGCTGAAGGAGTATAATTCATACTGAAGAGGAAGATAGAAAAATGGCAGACGGGATATCGAGCTTTTGGGGTCCCGTGACTTCTACTATAGAGTGTTGTGAGAAGAACTACGCCTACTCTTCTTACATTGCTGAGTTCTTCAACACCTTCTCCAACGTCCCTGGCATCCTTTTAGCTCTCATTGGTCTCGTCAACGCCTTAAGGCAACGGTTCGAGAAGAGGTTTACCGTTCTTCACATCTCCAACATGATCCTTATTATCGGCAGCATGCTCTACCATGCCACTTTACAGCACGTGTAAGTTACATTACTTATTACCCTTCTGTTTTAACACTTTGTGTTGTTACCATGTCCTGATGTGTGTGAGATAATTATGTGTCCAACCAGGCAACAACAGAGTGATGAGACGCCAATGGTGTGGGAGATACTTCTTTACATGTACATCCTTTACTCACCGGATTGGCATTACAGAAGCACCATGCCTACTTTTCTCTTCCTCTACGGTGCTGCCTTTGCTGTAGTCCACGCTTACCTCAGGTTTGGGGTCGGTTTCAAGGTACACTACGTTGTCCTTTGCCTTTTGTGCATCCCTCGGATGTACAAGTACTACATTCACACGGAGGACACTGCAGCCAAAAGGATTGCGAAATGGTATGTTGCTACGTTACTAGTGGGAAGCGTTTGTTGGTTCTGTGACCGTGTTTTCTGCAAGACGATATCTCAGTGGCCTGTGAATCCTCAGGGGCATGCTCTGTGGCATGTCTTCATGGGTTTCAACTCTTACTGTGCTAACACGTTCTTGATGTTCTGTCGAGCTCAGCAACGTGGGTGGAATCCGAAGGTGAAATACTTTCTTGGAGTTCTTCCTTACGTCAAGATTGAGAAGCCGAAAACACAATGAGAGGAAGACCCGAAGAGAAGAAGAAGATCATATATATAGTTTTTGTCCATCGTTTTGTCAGATAATTTCGTTTATTTGTTTTTTGGGAAGTGAAAAACTCTCTAGATACAGAGTCTAGATTTTTCTTTTATTTTATGTTAGTTATTGGGGACGATGATGATCTTAAGAAGAATTGATTTTTAACTTGCTAAAACGCTCTCAATATCACCACATTCTTCTTCTTGTTCTTAACTTGTACCATAAATTTTAATCTTCCTTGGCAGTTTAGCAACATCCTTTGGTTTGTGTCATGTGTGTTGGTGTACATGTGTTTTTATGTCAGGAAGCTCAAGACCGTTTCATAGATGCGAACAATGCAAGACATGGAGCAGGGCACTTCGTCAGTTGTCACTAGGGTTCCACATACAAGACACCTATAACAGCCCATCTTGGCATGATGTCTGATGGAAAATGAATCGGACTACGTCGACCAAAATTGCTTCTTTGCCATGATCCCAGAGAAATTTCTTCAAGAAGTAAAAAAGCAACGAGGTTACGAAAACGACGAGAATACCCTTTACCTATAAGCCTTAAATACCAAGACACAAAAGAGTAACATAGACATTTTAACTAAATAGATAATGCGGAGTTCTTAAGTGGGGTTCTTAACTTTTGATTTTTCGTTTTTTCGTTTTTTTCTTTTTTTACTTTACGGCTAAGAACCGGCTTTTAAAACTCTTATTTAAGAGCCGATTCTTAGTTTTTCTTAGTTAAAAACTAAGAACCAACTCTTAACAAAAGTTAAGAACCCCACCTAAAAACCCTGCAATAAACATGTCCTAAATCAAAACCAACCATGAAGGGCATATTCGTCATTCAATTAGTTATAAAGAGAGAGATAGAGAGACAAAACAGAGACAGCGAAGAAGAGAGAGAAAGAGACAAGGGTAAGAGAGAGAGAGAGGATAAGACAGAGAAATAATTTTCTTTTTTTTTTGTTCGTTCGTGTGGGTAAATGACAAAGCTTTGAATTCGTCTCCTCGTCAATGGTATCGGACCAAGATCTAGCGAAAGGAGTCGAGACTTTGCTCCGACAATCCGACCCCACCTCTCTCACATCCTTATCCACTGTTGTTCACCAGCTTGAGGCTAAGCTAGGGTTAGACCTCTCCGACAAAACCAATTTCATCAGAGACCACATCAATCTCCTCCTCCGCTCTCACCCACCAACCTCCTCCGTCTCTGCCTCCTCATCAACCGCACAACCTCCTCCTCCTCCGCCTCAGCATCAGCAACAACAGCAACTCCATTTCGGCGTCAATGTCACGGCAAGAGGGCAATTCACACTGCACCCTCCGTCTCAACAATACCCTCCTCCCCATTTCTCTCTCCACCCTCCTCCTCCTTACCACTCTTATGACCTCAATTTTCAGCAGCCGTATCCACCTTACATGCCACCGCGGCAGCAGCATCAGCTACAAGGAGCCAACGCTTCTCCCTCTGTTCATCAAACCCCAAAAGAAAGGTTCGATTTTTAGGGATTTTAGGGTTCGGTTTCGTTAATCTTTCCCATTGCCAGTAATTGGGGGTTTCCTTATTAGGAAAGTCTAAATCTTTAGATTAATTTTGTTGGTTTTCATGTAAAGTTATTAGTTTTATGACACGGGTTTTGTCTATATCGCAGTGCACCAGCTGGAACCAAAAGAAAAGGTGGACCTGGTGGACTAAACAAAGTCTGTAGGGTTTCTCCGGAGCTTCAAGTCGTTGTTGGTGAACCTGCTCTTCCCAGAACTGAGGTTATGCTCATTCACGGTTATGACAATGTGTATTAAGCCATTGGGTTGTTGTTGTTAAAGTGCTGGTTTGTGGTTGTCAGATTGTGAGGCAGTTGTGGGCTTACATAAGGAAGAATAACCTTCAAGACCCGAGTAACAAGCGGAAGATCATCTGTGATGATGCGTTGCGGGTGGTTTTCGAGACTGATTGTACTGACATGTTCAAGATGAATAAGTTGCTTGCTAAGCACATTCTCCCACTTGATCCATCAAGTAATGGTTTTTCATTACAAGCGCTTTTTGCTCAACTCTGAATGTCCTTGTTTAGTTCAGTGTTTCTGATTGTTTTGAGCTCTCTTTTTTTGGCAGAGGACTCTGGTCAGGTGAAAAGGGCAAAAGCTGAGGTGGAGACTAAGAATGAGACTGAGACCACAGAGCCTGCTAGTTCAAATTCAGCTGTTTCATTATCTGAGCCACTTGCTAAGTTCTTTGGCACTGGTGAGACGGAGATGACGGAGGAAGAGATTATTGGCCGTGTGTGGGAGTACATAAAGCTCAACAATCTAGAGGTGGGTGTTGAAATACGCTGCCTGCTCCTCTATTAAAAGCTCATTTCTTAAAGATAATACACAAGAAAAGCACTGTTGATTCTGCCTTTTTGGTATGTTTACAGGACCCGGTAAATCCAGTGGCTATTCAGTGTGATGAGAAGCTTCGTGAGCTTCTTGGATGTGAGAGCATTTCAGCTGTGGGGATAAATGAGATGCTCAGGCGCCATATGTGCAAGCGGTCTTGATATCTTCTGACTTAATTAAAACTAGGAACTACTAGTGTAAGTGAAGCTTGGATCTCACAGATTATGATATTTATATATCAGCATTGTCAGCTATTGATTACTGTATCACAATCCTCTTGCAGGTGGACCTACTTATGACTCATGGATGTAGAACTCTGATAGGGAAGAAGATACCATTTTCACTTTTAACTTTCTGTAATGATATTTTCATCTTCCTTTAAGTCTTTAGCTGGTTGTGTATTAAAATGATTAGGTTAATGTATTATTCAGGAAACGATGTTTCTTGTACTGAAACTCTAGTGTAAACGGGTCAATTGGCGTAGATGTTTTGTATTTAACGCCATTTACCAATGAATGTTATAGGAACAAAAAGAAGTAAAAAAAACATGTGTTTAATTGGTGTTTTATCTGTTATCTTCTTCTATGTTATGTGCTGTATGTTAAAGCAGCAAGCAGAAGAAGAGCAAGAAGTAGTAGAGTGATGAGATACCATTTGAGCAAGAAGTGAACGTGGCCATTAGTTCCATATTTCTTTTTAGTTAGTGGGATTATGCTTGTGTGTTGCTTGCTCAGGTACATAGTTAGTTTATTTATGTTAGTCTTGTATTTAATCATGAGTTGAGAGTTCAATAAGACAAGAAGAGAAAAATTGAAGTAACTTGTTATTTAAGACTTTCGAACTTATTAATTGGTATCAGAGCATATTTTTTTTAGCTTTGAAGAGAGCATATTTTTTTAGCTTTGAAGAGAGGACTTAATTGGCATCAAAACACATTTTTGTTTTTGATCCGAACCACTTTGTGGAATCGCTGAGGTTAAGGCGAGCCAAACCCAACTCTTCTGCTTAATCTTGGATTTCTTTCTGACTTCGAGAAACCTAAACAATTTTAGACCCAAGACATATAGGGTCCTGATTGTTTATATAGTTTCTAGATTTTACTTTTTGGATTTTTTAGTTTTTCGTTTTTAATTTTTGGATTTTTTTTTATAATTTTTTTTAATTTTAGTTCTATTGTAGGTTTTTTTGAAAAAACTTGAATGGTGATTTTAGATTTTAGATTTTGGATTCTGGACTTTGTTTTTTTTTTGTTTAGATTCTAAATTAAATTTAATAAATAATAATATATCTTATGAAAATAATAAAAATATACATACAAAGAGAGCTATATAAAATTGCTCTTAGAAGATAACAAATACACATACAAAGCTCAAAAACCCCACAAGCTCAGATGTTTTCTGATTCTAACATGGCCATGGATACCATGAAGAAAAATATTTCAATGATTATACCACGGGTAAAATTAAGTTTTGATTTATCGCTCTTGGTATATCGTATATAAGGAAACTGATGAACTCTACTATCTGCCAGACGCCCACTTTTGCATGGATCAACTTCTTCTTCTCTGGTTTTGTTGCAGGTTTTGTTTCCCTTTATATATTTTTTGTCCCATCTTATCCTCCTTTTAGCTTCACAGACGCATTATTGTCTTGGGTTTTGTGTTTATCAGCTCTTTTACTCTACAGTGTTGTAGCCTCTGAAACTTCCTAATCTTATCTTGCAGCCAAAAATACCGATAGACTTTAGTACTGTTGATGTTAGCTACTTAAGCAGCCGTTCATGGTATGTATCTAGTTACATAGATGATGGCACATATCAGTTTTATACGGGTATTGTTTATATTCTCTTGTTTCATGAGATGTTGTTCTTCCATGTCTTAGGTACTTCTTGAACTTGTTCAGATTAAGAGGCTTGTTTAGTCTCATTCTTGGAGATGAAAGTGGTTAGTGTTCACCTACTACTAATTCTCATCATTTCTCCTCACAAAACTCTTTACTCATTGCAAGTTATCTCTTTCTTATGTAGCTATTGATGATAACACAAGCAATGATGCAAATGGATGGATTTGGTTTTGACGCATCAAAGGTATCTCTATCACAAGCGCCTTCTAGTATTTCTTGAATCATCATCATCCAACATTGTTTCATTCTAGCTTTGGTGCAGTAGAGATGAGAGGACATGATATTTAAAAGTATTGTGTTTCCCTTATCCTCCATTGTTGTCATAAACTACCACATTCAAGTTTTCTTCAGTGACAATATTTGTAACCTGATTTTGATTTTATATGATTTAATTAAAAACCTTAGTATTATTACAAGCATTACTTTGGTTCAGCTAATCTGGTTGTCCGGTGTTTATGTACTGATGAATGTGATGGAATAAAACTTTTGAGAATTTGTTTGCCCAAAAAGATTTGCTCCCGTTTTAAATGGAGTATTAGAAGATTGTGCAAGTTAATGTAACAACCCGTCCCGTGGGACCCAGCTGATGCTACATCGTATGGATCCTAACCTTTCACATGTGTTCCTCTCACGACTATAAATATAAGTTATTGGTATGTTTGGTGTTACTCAAACTCAATTAAACCTCACCTTTTAACAACTCTCGCATATGACAAACTATCACCAATTGATAAAAAATCGATTTTTACTGTAATGGCTGATCCTCCTGTTCGACGGATAGGCCGTTTAGATCGAACATATGGAATTGATCAAAATTATTAAAAACCGTCTGTGAGCTAAAACGTGTAATCCAATCAAACAATAATGAGCTAAAGTGTGATCTACAACCACCATTAGTTTGTGAGCTAAAACTTGTGATCTAATCAAACAATAATATGAGCTAAAGTGTGAGAGAAGATAAAGATGTTGAGGAGATATACAGTGAAAATGAGTGCCAAATTAGAGAAACACAAAACAATACATGGTTCAAACAACCTTAATATAAGAGAGTTGTTTTCCAAAGTATAAAGTCTCAAGTAATAATATATAATATATGGAAAACCTTTTGAACACAGTTACATAAACTTCATATTCTCCACATAGTCTACAAATGTGTCACCAACAATATCTTCATGATGCTCAACCTCTTTTAGTCCCTTATTGGTTCTTGAAAAAGTGTTTCTCTCCAAATTGTAGAAGAAAAGGCACGAGTGCCACGAGTAGACAATTTCACCAGTACTAATCATTCCACGAAACTTATATCCAGTAACTATCTCGCACCCCAAAGGCGACAATACGAAGACATGCTTGGACCATCTTTGATTTCCAGCATCTTCTAGAACCCACAACACAAGTTTTTCCTCAACCTGACAATGTATACCTAGTTTATCTTTGTAGTTGAACAAAGTCGAAGAACTAGAAAAAAAATCAAAAGGCATGTCTTCATCTTTGTTAATGATACCAAACTTCTCTGACCTAACATCAAAGCAAACTATCACAAAAGACTTTTCGAACCGAGCCTCGAAATATAAAACACCATTTATGCATATATCACCATGTAATAAAATATCCTCCTTAAAATTGAGCTCTGGTTCAAGCCTTCTCCACAAACATTTTCCAGTCTCCAATGTCAAAATCCAATGAGTATTATTGGGAGTACTATAGAGTGAGTTGTTCATACTCAAACACAACACTTTGAGTTGTTTTCCAATAGGATCATAGCCTAAGAATATTCCCTTGAGAGTGTATTTTTCTTTTCTAGGCACTTTGGGTAAGTTTCGAACTTTTCCCTTGGCAGGGTTACAAATCACCGACCATTGTCTTCTTCCCCATCCCAGAAGCAAGACCAATCCACATACCGGTTTAGAGATATAACTTGGACGATAATTAGGAACTGACGGAGGATGATAACGAGTGGCTACAAAAGAAGAGTTATCGTCTGGATTATGAGGCTGAAGTGCAGAGTAGAAGAACAACTTGCCCTTAGCTCTTATGGTGAAAAGGAGACGTGGACGAGTCAAAGACATAGTCAGAAACATCTCAGTGAAATCATGACGACGAAGTATTGATGCCAAAATTTTTGATACGCAACGAAACCTAGCTATAGACTTTGCTGGGACTCGAGAAAATATTTCCACAAGTAGATCATCAGGGATTGGTGGGTTTGAGTATTCTCTTACCGAGTTTGATGACTGTGTTTCATGTCTAGATGTGGTTAACATTACATCATCCGAGAACTGCTGCTCCAAATGTTCCATGGCAGGACCAAGAAATATCTGAATGGAATCGCTGAGGTTAAGGCGAACCAAACCCTGGACTTCAGATTAGTGGATTTCTTTCTGACTTCAAGAAACCTAAACACCTTTAGGCCAAGACATACAATTTATATAGTTTATAGAGCTAGTTCGTTGATTCTGGTTTTTACTTTTTTTTTAATTTACAGTAGATTTTAGTTTTTGGAAAAACTTGAATGGTGATTTTAGATTTTAGATTCTGGATTTTTTTTCAGATTCTAGATTTAATTAATTAATAAAAATCAATAATAATAAAATGTATCTTATGATAATAAAACTACAAAATAATACACCAAAAATTCACATACAAAGAGAGCTATGAGAAATAGTTCTTAGAATTTTTAATAACATAACTAACTAGTGCTAAAAAAGAGCTATATAAAATCGCTCTTAGAAATTTTATTTTTATATAATAGTTTTAATTTAATATTTAAACATACTACAATATGCTATTAATTAATTGAGTATTATATAAAAAAACACATTAAGATCATACATCTGATGAATTCGTTTCTAAACCATTTTTTGCACACATATGTCTATGGTTATTTATTTCTTTATAAGTATTTTCCATAAAAATTTGTTAAAATATTTTTTTTGTGAAACTTTTTTCTATTTTTTTATCATTTATAAATATCAGAAATTTGTTTTTATATATAAAATGATATTTCTTAGAATATTATTAATGAAATATCAATATTTTAAGAATGAAAACTTAAATTATGGAAAACCGACGTGAAAACTAAACAAAATTGTTGATTTTTGATTTTCTTTCTAACAATGTTTTCTCTTTGAAAAAAATCAGTTGATTCACTATAAAAACTTAACAAAATTATTTTTTGGGTTTTCTGAAATAATCGCACCTTTTATCAATGTAAAAATTGTTTTTATTGTTTTATAATCTAATATATTGTGTTGAATTTTTATACCCATTGTTAGATACTCATTTAAATTTTCAATATTATAGTATTACTATGTTTTATCAAAATTTAATGGTTTAGGAAAAGTTTTAACTAAACCACTTATCTATTTTTTCTTTCTAAAACACCTATCTTGAATTTTATTTTAAATGATGGCACTACAAGAAAATAGAGGTTTTACTAGGACGGTATTTCCTCGTCATTTCCTAGTAAAGCGTCCTTTACTAGGAGTTTACGAGGAAACGCGTTTCGTAGTGAGCCGTTCATTGTAAAGCATATTTCCTCGTAAACTCATAGTTAATTTACGAGGAAATGTTTTCCTCGTAAAGTCGTGGTAAAAGATTCCTCGTAAAGGCCTCGTAACTTTCCTCGTAATGTCGTAGTAATTTTTTCCTCGTAAAGGAGTAGTAAATCTTTACTAGGAATTAACTACGAAATCTTACTAGGAAATTACTTTGACTATTTACTAGGATTTTACTTCGATAGTTTACGAGGACTTTACTTGGAAAACTTTACTAGGAATTTACCGCGAAATATATTTTTTCTCATTAAAAATAATAATTAAAATAAATATAAATAATATTTTTTTGAAAATTAAAAAATCTAAATTATAAACAAAAACGAAATAACAAAATATTTTATATAACTAAATATTTAAATTTTAAATTCATATATACAATTAAAATAAAAAAAACTACGGATGGCCCTCGTGAAATCGACGAGCGAAGTCGTCATCCTGGAACTCCCGCTCGTCCACGTTGCTCGTCGACGGATGTGGTGGTGGATGTCGTGTTGGAAGCGCTCCGGATTCCCGTCTGACACGCAACATCTCCGCCACTACGGAGTTCTCGACCGCTAAAACATCTAAGATTTCGGTAAGAGAACTCACATGAGACTGCGTCGCCTGCAACTCCGTGCGCAGCTGAACCGTGACATCGTGCTGTTCCTGAGCATAAGACGATGTCGCTGCGCGGACATCGTTAACGGAACCAATCCCGACGATGCGTCCCTTTTTCCTAGGGACGACCTTTAAATAAAAAGATTGATTAATAACGTTAAAAAAATAAATTTAAAAATAATAAAAAATTTAAAAAAAATATTTACCTCCTCGTAAATCTTATCCACTTCAGGAGTGGATAATATGACGGGTGTCCCAGACTGCTGAGTGAGCTGGGTCTGGCGGTGGTCAATCCGAGCAGCAACATCGTTGTAGATCCGCTCGGATCTAGGATCTACAAAATGCCCAGCCTTGTTCCGGTGGGTCCTCTCGTAAAGCTCTTTCAGAGATGGAAGAGCTCCCGTCTCTTTAGCCTAAAAAAATTATTTTAAAAATTAATTATTAATTTTAAAAATATAAATAGATTAAAAAAAATAATTAATTAATTTTGTTACCATGTCTAGACGGATCCCCGCGTGAGGTTTTCGACCCCCGGTGTGAAGCATCTTGGTGTTGCCATGGTCGTCTTTCGTCATGCGGTTCTCGGAGTTGGTTTGGGAGGTTCTGATCGAGTCTGGCAACCCCCAATAACTGATGAGGCCATCCCACACCGTAAATGTGAGGCAATCGGGTTTCCCCGCCTCATAACCATCGACCTGAAAAAAAATTTTTTTTTTAAATTATTTGAAATGAATGATATAAACTGAATTAAATTTAGAAATTCACCTGAAAATTGCTCTTCCAGTTGTAGACAATGTCGAGCAATCTCGTTTTTGCCTTCGCCTCAAACTCCTTCTTCACCATCTCGTGAATCCCTATGGACCAACGATATTTTTGCTGAAACAAGAAAATATTAAATTAATTAGTTCAATAATATTAAAATTTATAAATTATTAAAAAATAAACGACTTACGGCGAACGTTTTGAACCAGGTCTTTTTGGTGTGGCTGGCCGTCATTTTCTAGTTTGGAGCTGCATCGGGAAAGTATCCCCTGATACAATCGGTGACGCTCTGAGCGACAGACCCGTCAACATTAAACCTAAAAAAAATATTTATTAAATTTATTAATTTTTTGTTAATTAAGAAATAAATTTTAAAAATTTAAAAAATAAAACATACCAGAATATGTTGCGTCCGTCCTGTCGGAAAGGATCTAACTCGGGTAGCCCTTCCCTGCCTGGAGCTGCCATAATGTCCTCGACCGTGTACACCGCAAATGGAGCGGTTGGCGGCACCTCCAAATCAGGATGAACCCCGACGGCCGGTGGAGGAGGAGGAGGAGGTGGTGGGAACTGAGTCTCAGGAATACTTCCGACATCCGAAATCGCAGAACCGGGAGCGGAAGAAGATGATCCGCCAACCTCACGGCCAAAAAGATCTCCGTAGTGAATACTACTGGCACGGCCCTGCTGAGACGACGAAGACGACGACGACCTCTGAGCCGCCCTAGCAACCTTGTCTTGTCTAGGCATCTAAATTGAAAAAAAAAAATTAATTCCCGTATCAATTAAAAAAATAGTTTAAATAAATACTCCATCTAATCTAAATTCCCTAAACTAACCACCTAATCTAAACTCCCTAAACTAACCACCTAATCTAAATTCCCTAACTAGGAGGTAGAGAGTACCTTGAGAGGAATTTGATAGGAGATTGCTTGTAATGAGCTTCCTCGCAGGCTCAGGTTTATATAGGGAAACATGTTTCCTCGTAAAGGCCTAGTAAATGTACTAGGACTTTACGAGGAAAACACTAGTCCCGTGTTTTATTTTCCTCGTAACACACTAGTAAACAAAAACACGGGACTAGTGCTTTCCTCGTAAAACCCTAGTAAACTTTTACTAGGCCTTTACGAGGAAAATAAAACACGGGACTATTGTTTTCCTCGTAAAGTCCTAGTAAAAGTTTACTAGGGTTTTACGAGGAAAGCACTAGTCCCGTGTTTTTGTTTAGTTGGGTTTTACGAGGAAAGTGTTTGTAAATCCCTAAACTTGAAACCCCAAACCCCAAACCACAACTTCCATAACTTATAACATCTTCTTCTACAACCAAACTCCAAACCTCTTCTACACCAAAACCTCAAATTCTATTTCAATTTTTTTATAAAACATACATAATTCAAATTCGTTTTTGTGATTAAACAAACTTATAAAACATACTTAATTCATTCGGATACATTCTCAGAATCTGTAGAAACATCATCATTCTCGTAAAACTCGCCCTCAACACCGTCGTCCGTTGAGTGATCAGGAACATCTTCGTATTCACGATTATGCGGATCAATGAGTAGGATGTCATCAATTGCTGCTTCAGGTTCCTCGATTTCATTGGTATTTTCTTCTTGGTGGTTCTTCTCCAACGATTATTCGTCCTCGAGGTGTAACTTTGATAACAGCTAACCAGTTTATTCCCGAGGTAGTAACCCGAGGGTATGGAATGAAGCAAACTTGATCTGCTTGGGAAGCTAATATAAAAGGCTCGAATTTGTTGTACCTGCAAAAATAAAGACAACGTTGAAATTAGTACTCAGAACATACATGTAGTATGTAAAAAAAAAAATTTGTACCTTCGTCCACCATTGACATCAACTACACCGTTCTTGTTAATCCGAACACCTCTGTTGACGACGGGGTCGTACCACTCACACTTGAAGATAACGCATTTCAGACTCATTCCTGGGAATTGAACTTCATAAATATCCTGCAATATCCCATAGAAATCTGTTTCGCCTTTCACACATATTCCATAATTACTTGTCGCCCGGTGTCTACCATAGTCATAGGTATGGAAAGTATAGCCTCGGGTGAAATACATCGATGATGTAGTGACCTTTGCAACTGGACCTTGAAGTAATTCCCTAAACCATGCGGGATACTCAGGATCGTCATAATCAACCTGCAAAAATAAATAGTAGAATATACACATTAGACGTAATTACTTTGTGGTAATGTATGCATAAAATTTAAGTTATAATAAATACCTGTTTTCTCAACCACTTGATAAAGTGTTGATCTTTTCTTTTCTCTAACTCAGTTGTCGATATACCAGGTATTGCTTCTTCGACTTGAGTCACAAATTGGCTGTAAAATTATGTTACGTTATTTAATCAATTAAATATATAAATATATATATATATATATATAAGTGTGTATGTTTATATGTTTACCTTTCAAAATAACCAATCAATGGATGCTCGCAATTAAGAAGAATATAAAGGTGTGCACTATGGACGTCTTCATCACTCGACCACCAAACCTCTTTCAATTTCCCACCCAATCGTCCAATTTGGCAAAAGATGTCTGGAACATCTTCTTCCATATATGTCGGCACGACACCACCATCATCATATCTTCTTGGAACTCGTTTCCGTGTACGTACTTTCGGTGCAAAGTAATACGATGTGAAATGTGATGTTTCTTCCGTCAAACTTCCCGCAACAATAGAACCTTCAACTTTTGCTAGGTTTTTGGCTTTTCCTTTTAATGTTTTCATGGCCCTTTCATACTGATACATCCATCCATAATGCACAGGTCCACGAAGTAATGCCTCATATGGGAGGTGGACAACAAGGTGTTCCATGACGTCAAAAAAAGCAGGCGGAAATAGTTTCTCCAAGTTGCACATTAAGATGGGGATGTTTTCATGAAGTTGTTGGACAACTTCCTCTTTAAGAGTGCGGGTGCTCAGATCCCTAAAAAATGCTCCAATTCCTTATATATTACAGAAACAAAAAATTTAAACACATTACTATTTATATATATATATATATATGTAAAGAAATAAATTAATGTGTTTGTGTTGTTTATATTAATTACCTGAAAGTGCTTCATGTACTTTTGTAGGTAGTAGCTCCGCAAATGCAAAGGGAAGTAGTCGCTGCATAAAGACATGACAATCATGGCTCTTCATCCCGGAGAACTTTTGCCCTTTCTCAACACATCTTGAGAGATTTGAAACATACCCATCAGGGAACTTCACTTCTGAAGCCACCCAGTTGAACAACGCAGACTTTTTTCTGATGACAGTCTGAATATCGGAACTGGAACTTGCCCATTGCTTTTTATATGTAGCTCACTCCTTGAGCAGATATCGGGTAAGTCCAATCTCGATTTTACGTTGTCTTTCGTCTTCCCTGGGACATTCAATATAGTGTTCACGATGTTCTCAAAAAAGTTCTTCTCTATGTGCATCACATCGAGGTTGTGGCGCAAAAGAAGATCTTTCCAATATGGCAATTCCCAAAATATACTTTTTTTGTGCCAATTGTGCTGCACACCATAAGAATCAGGCATATTACTGGGAACATGCCAATTCCCACCACGAGGAGCTGTTTCTAGAGCACCGTAGTGATCGATTTGCGCTTCGATTTGTTCTCCAGTTAAGTATGGAGGAGGAGTGTCTCTGACAACCCTTTTGTGCCTGAACAATGTCTTGTTTCTTCGGTATGGGTGGTAAACGGGAAGAAATCGACGGTGACAATCGAACCAAGTAGTCTTCCTACCATTCTTCAACTGAAACGCATCTGTCATTCCATTACAATATGGACAAGCTAATCTCCCATGTGTAGTCCATCCAGACAACATCCCATATGCAGGAAAGTCACTTATGGTCCACAAAAGCATCGCTCGCATCGTAAAATTTTTTTCATTGAACAATCATATGTCCTCACCCCTGTTGACCACAAATCTTTCAACTCTTTTATCAATGGTTGAAGAAAAACGTCGAGAGATCTTTTTGGATGCTTTGGACCAGGTATTAATATGGTCAAGAATAGAAACTCTCGTCGCATGCACATCTCCGGTGGCAGGTTGTACGGTGTAAGAAAGACTGGCCACAATGAATATTGTCTCCCTGACATTCCAAATGGACTAAATCCATCAGTGCATAATCCAAGATACACATTCCGGATATTGCTAGCGAAATGTGGATGTACATTGTTAAAATGTTTCCAAGCTCTTGCATCTGACGGATGAGTCATCTCTCCATTCGTCTGAGTATGCTCGGCGTGCCATCTCATCCCTCCAGCAGTCTCCTCAGATTGATACAATCTTTTCAATCTATCCGTGATTGGTAGGTACCACATCCTTTGGTACGGTACCCTCTTACACCCTCGACCTTGCGGTTTGAATCGTGGCTTTTTACAAAATCGACATTCTTCTAACTTCTCATCATCTCCCCAGTAAATCATGCAGTTGTCGATGCAAACGTCTATCATCTCCGAGGGCAACCCAAGACTATATACCAATTTCTGAATCTAATAATAAGATTCAGCAGACACATTGTCTTCTGGCAAATACTCTTTAAACAAGTCTGCCCATGCATCCATACAATTTTCAGGTAGATTGTGATCGGTTTTAATACCCATCATTCTAGCAGCCAACGACAATTTTGACAGACCTTCTCTACAACCACTATAAATTGGCTCATTCGCAACTTCTAGCATTTCATAAAAAAAATTTGCATCTAAGTTAGGTTCTTCAACTTCATCATCATCATGAGTTATAAATGCATCACCTACCATATCATGAACCCTATCACAATCTACCATTTGTTCCTCCTGGTGATGATAGCTATTTTCATTAAGCAAGTGATTAACCGGTTCAGTCTCAGCATTGCTATTACTACTGCTAGCTTCATTCATACAACTAGCATCTTCTCCATGTTGATACCAAATATAATAATATGGCATGAAACCTCTATTTAGTAAATGCTTCCAAACATTTTCACGAGGACCTAATTTTGTATTGCAGCATTTCCGACAAGGACAGAACATCTTACCACTTTCCTGCGTGAGTGGTGTAGAATCTGCTTGATGCATAAAAGTCTCCAACCCTTCGAGAAATTCTTTCGTCACTCTCCCGTTATTATCTCTGTGTGAATACATCCACTTCCGCAACTCGAAAATATTTCCCGGACCAGACATTTTTTTTTCTTTGATCAAGCTTATAGCTGATTTTTTTTTGGTGTGTTTCAAATGAATCACAAATGGTGGTATTTATAGAAATTTTCGAATCTGAATTTGTACTAGGAAATTGGGAGGAAAAGTAGGTACAAAACATGTTTTACATTTAAGATACATATTTTCTAGCCATTTCCTCTCTATTTCGAAGTAAAAAGTCATTTTCCTCTTAATTTCGTAGTAAAATATTACTACGAATTTACGAGGATAATTTGTACTACGACATTACGAGGAAATATCATCTTCCAAGTAATTTCCTCGTAACATTACTACTACTTTACGAGGAAATCTTTTCCTCGTACATTTACTTCGGATTTACGAGGAAAACTCTTTTCCTCGTAAGATCCTCGTAAAGCCGTAGTACATTTACGAGGAAAGGATTTCCTCGTAAATTTTCCTAGTAAACGCCGGTTTTTCTTGTAGTGTGGAATCTGATTAATATTTACTGTTTTCTTTTTATAGTGATTTGAAGTGTTTTATTCTTACAGATAATATTCTTTCTGACCATTAAGAAAATCTATGAAATTTAATGAGAAATCTAATGGTTGGCTTGAGTCCATAATCTACTGTGAAAGGAAGGAAATAAGAAATATCGGTGTATAATAAAGTTGAGATATATGTTTTTAGTTATACTGATCAAAAGATAACAATTTAATCATTCAAATCTCAGATTTTATTTTGAATGATTAGGACTATGTTTTAACTAAAAAGTAGTTAAATATTATTATATTAGTTCAACTATCAATAGTTAGAAAACTTGAGAGAGATATAATTTTATTTCATGATTTATAAAAAACTAAAAAAGTAACAGTGAACAAACATTTTAATTAGTATATTAAATCATGTTATATTTGATTTAGTAGAATAAAATTTAAACCAACTCTATAGATATATATCTCAATATCTCATATAAGAGTTCACGTACTACTACTTCCCATCATTTGTCCTCGCAAAACTTTGACATTGAGGTTTCTCAATGTTGTGGTGAATACTCTTAACTAATTGAGAAAACTCGTGCACTAGAGACGAGATGACATGATAATATTTAAAAGTTTTCTTGCTCTGCTTTTTTCTTCTTGTCACATCCCGATTTAGGATAATTTTATTTTTTCATTAATCATATTAGGATGTAGACTTCCGCGAAATTGCAAAGCATTATTAATTTTAATTAATTATATATTATTATTTTAAAATAAAAATAGATAATTATTTTAAAAATATATAACAGATATAGTTAAAATAAAATCATTAAAGATGAAATTTTTTAAAACTTTCTTATAAATAAAAGATATTGAAAAAATTAATGTCAAAGTGATGAAAAACTTTAAAAATATTAAATTTTTAATATTATTTTTATAAGTGTTATATATATTAAATGTTTAAAACAAACATGATAATATATAGAGAGAATTAGTCAAATATCCATATTTGGTGTTGATATTAGAAAAATAACCATGATTTGATACAAAGGCAATTTGTTTTACAATTTTACATTAGATTGGACCATAATAACCTTCTAACGTTCTCTTTCTTCCAGACATTCTCTTTCTTCATCTGACATTCTCTTTCTTTCTTAACACTCTATTTTCTTCCTTTGTAATTATGTATCTCCTAATAACATATTTTTTCTTTTTATTCTCACTCTTTTGCTTATTATAATTTTTTTAAAAATAGAATATAAAAATATAATAGATAAAATAATTTAACATTTGATATAGTTGAACACATAAATTACAGTTAATTGCAAGATTTCAACATCTCTAAAATTTACAATCTGTTATAAATTCGATAATAGTGTTAGATTAATTGTTAGCAGTTAACTAATTTGTTAACGGATACACGTTTTGTTACCGGATAAAATACATGTATTTGTTAACAGCTAACACATCTGTTAACATTTATAAAATTTATTAACAGTTAATTTCTATGTTAATAATCACCAGTGTCGATTGTTAACAAAGTTGTTAACGGTTAGCAAACATTTGTTAACTTATGACACTTCTGTTAACGTCTACAATATTTGTTAACAGCCAACACATTTATTACCGCGAAGCGTAAAAATGATTGTTACAGTTAACACTTATGTTAACGTCTACAATATTTGTTAACAGCGAACACATTTATTAACGCGAAGCGTAAAAATAATTGTTAACAACTAACACTTCTGTTAACGTCTACAATATTTGTTAACCGCTAACACGACGTCGAATCTAAAACCCAGAAAATTGATATCATCAAAAAATTGATGTAATTTAATTGTATGTACTTCTCTAATAACATATTTAAAATTATTTTTTAAGAATCAAAGTGAACTCAAAAATATTTAACATATTTATTTTGCATGTAATTCATTTTGAAAATGATAAGAGGAGAGAAGAGCATTGATAACGAAAATGAAAAAAAAAACTGACACACCCACATGTAAATGCAGGAAGGAAGGAGAGAGAGAAAGAAGGACAATTTGGTCAGACAAAATAAATCAGTCCCATCATAGGCAAGTGACTAGTATAGACCCCCATTTGGGGTGTATTGGCCAATTATCTCTAATATATAAGTGTTTCTTTCTAAATATATAACTGATATAGTTAAAAAGAAAACAAAAACATTTATTCCAAAGTGTTGCAATCCTTCAGAATTATTATGTTTGGTAATTAATATTAAAATTTTAATATTATTTTTAAAATAATTATACATAAAATATTTAAAACAAAGAAAGTTTACGTATTTATTAACCTATATAATTTTTCTATCATGAAATGATTTACCGAAAAATGTATAATGATTGATTTTCTTAAATTATATAACTTTTTAATGAATGAACATGCTTTCATTTTAATTGTTTTAATATTTAAAAGGTTCTTATTATAAAATGGTTCACTGTTTAAGTTTTTTTTGAAATATACAACTTTTCGATTATAAAAAATATTCAAAGAAAATGTATAATGGTTAAGTTTCATAAAAGAGAAAACTCTTTAAAGAATTAGTCTGTTTGTTTTTTGTTAAGTGAAACTATAATATTACATACTTGGGTTCTTCAATGAAATTTTAACCGTTAGATTAGCAATTATGAACAAACTTAACCGTTTGATATTAAATTTTTTCCTATAATAAATTGATGACGTCTCTGGTTAAATAAAATATATACTTTAAGATTATAAGAAATAGATACATCATTTGCTAAAACAATTATATGATATTAGTTATAAATGTTATTTTGAATTTTTTTCAATAAAAATGATGATGTTAGTAGAAAACAAAATAAGCTTGCTATTAGATTGTTGTTCAATTGGGTTGTGACTCGAAGATGTATGAATTAGAAACTTAGATAATGATTAAAATTGAACACGATATCATTTTAAGATTATTTCAACATTATTCCAAACCGTAGATTACACGAAATCTCTTTTTATGATGAGACAATCAAAATTTTACTTTTGTTCTAGACTAAAATATAAGAGAAACAAAAGAAGATTTATTGTTTATATTTGTTTCTTCAAAGATCTTGGATAATCTTTGAACAATAAAATTTTCTCCCATTCTCTAACAAACTATTGATTTATATTTTTATTCATTTGTCAATTCCTACAACTCCTTATATAGAGAACTAAGAGTTACAACCAATAGTTGCAATGGTTAACAAAGAGTTCTAATGGTTAACACTAATAGTTCCAAAAGTTAATCAAGAGTTGCAATTGTTAAAATCAAAAGTTGCAATGGTTAGTAAGATTTGCAATCATTCACACATTTTTGGTGATATTACATCTGCACCTTTTTGTTGATGACACATTCACAGTCTTTCAGTGACACACGTTCGCACCCCTTCGACACGATATGTTCGAACTTTTTCGGTCACGACACGTTCGCACCTCTTCGGTCACGACACGTTTGCACTTCTTAGGTCACGATATGTTTGCACATCTTCGGCCACGACATGCTCACACCTCTTTGGCCAAGACATGCTCGTATCCCATCGGTCACGACATGTGCACACCCCTTCGATCATAACACATTCGCACCTCTTCGATCACGATACATTCACACTCCGTCGGTCAAGACCCGTTCTCACATCTTTGGTCAATACATGTTCGTACCTTTTGAGTCACGACATGTCTGTATCTCATTCAAAATACATCATTCATCAACTAAAAGAAGCATGTGAAAGGGTGTGTTGTTTAAAAATCAAAAATATATCGTTCAACAACTAAAATAGGCATGTGAAAGAACACATTGTTTGCACCTCTTCAGTCACGAGACATTCACACATCTTTGGTCACGACACATTCACACATCTTTGGTCACTACACGTTCGCACATCTTAGGTCACGACATGTTCGCACCTCTTCAGCCACGATACCCTCACACCTTTTCGAAAAAGACACACTCGTACCACGTTGGTCACGACACCTTCACACCTTTTCGACCACGACACGTTCGGACCCCTTCGGTCACAACTCATTTCCACCTCTTTGATCACGATACGTTCAGATCCCTTCAGTCATGATCCGTTCGCACATCTTCGATCATGGCATGTTCGTATCTCATTCATGATTCAACATTCATCAACTAAAAGAAGCATGTAAAACGGTGTGCTGTTTAAAAATTAAAATTGCATCTAAAAGGATATATCGTTCAACAATTAAAAGAGGCATGTGAAACAACACGTTGTTCGCACCTCTTCTGCCACGACACATTCGCACCTCTTCGGTTACAACACGTTCGCACTTCCTAGGTCACGACATGTTCGCACCTCTTCAGCCATGACACACTCACACCTCTTCCGATAAGACACGCTCGTACCCTGTCGGTCACGTCACGTTCGCACTTCTTCGGTCACGATACATTCGCACCCCTTCGGTCACAAGCCATTCGCACCTCTTCAATCACGATACATTCACACCCCTTTGGTCATGACCCGTTTGCACATCTTCGGTCACGACACGTTCGTACCTTTTGGGTCACATCATTCGTCAACTAAAAAACATGTGAAAGGGTGTGTTGTTTAAAATTTTAAAAATGCATGTGAAAGGATATATAGTTGAACATTAAAAGAGAGTCATGTGAAGGACACATTGTTCGCACCTCTTCGGTACTAAACCATTCATACCTACGTGTTATCTATAAGCATACGCGTAGTTGTTTGATACATGAACTATATAATATATATACACCTATATATTGTATTGTAATGTGTGAACACCTAGATCTACTCATAGGTTGCTAAATTGAATGTGGTTGTATGATGATTGATATTTGTATGCGGGTGTTTGTATGGTGTGGGGAATAAGAATGTGTGGGTAGTGTATATGATATAGGAAATGTCACAAAACCTAAGTGTGCTTGTGCAACATGTTGGAGAGTTCTTGGGTGTTGCATCGTTTCTTGTTGAGTTATTCGGGGACCGAACGAGGTGTCATGATTCATCGTTTTTAAAGTTGAGAATCTTGTAGCATGGATCGCGCGGGGACCAAATGAGGTGGCATGATCATGTGAATGTTGTAGAGCGGATCGCGCGGGGACCGAACGAGGTCGTGTGATTGTGTAAATGTGGTGGCATGGATTACGCGGGGACCTATCGAGGTGGCGTAATAGCGTGAAGAAGTTGAACTCACGGGGACCGATCGAGGTGGTGGTGTATCACGCGACGACGTGAGAAGCGCGGGAACCGATTGAGGTGGCGTAGTCTCATGTTGGCACTGTCGGGGTTTAACCTCGTTTGTTGTTGATTGTTCTTGCTTTACTGGATGTTTTAGGTAGAGCTTTTGTTATATTGTGTGGTGAACGTCGGGTGATGATTTTGGAGCTCATGGAACTTTTCTCACTGAGCTTTTATCGAAATGCCTACCCCTCCTTCTTTTTTTTCCATTTCAGATTCGGTTTATATTGGTGGGTTTCTATCAAAGACATCGTAAAATCTTAAAAATATATTATTTCAGTTTTATAGTTAGAGACAAGTGTCATGATATTGCTGACTATTTCATCTATGTTGGATCAGGGTGTCACATTTCTAGTAGCTAAGGTTCTTCGGTGTTATTACGTTATCCGATCTTGTTGTATGATTTGATTTAGTTCTGTAAAATTATTGCGAACATTCCTTTGGTTCAGCTGATCTGGTTATGTCTGGTGCATATGATCCAAGAAAACTTTTAGTATATGATTTAAATTTGTAGTATTATTACAAACATTATTTTGGTTTAGCATATGATTTTGGTTACGTCTAGTGCTTATGAACTGATGCATACGATCGAATAAAACTTTTGAGAGTTTGTTTGTCCACTAAGATTTGCTTCCTTTTTAAATGGATCATTAGAACATTGTCCAAGTTAGATTGAACAGCAACAATTCGTCCAAGTTTTTATGTCTTTGTTAAAACGTGTAATCCAACCAAACAGTAACGAGACTAAACTGTGAGCAAAGATAAAGATCTTGAGCTAGACTGAGGAAGAGAGAATGAAATGACTGACAAAGTAGACAAAAGAAAAAAGAAGAACAATGTCTTGAGTCGTCAATTAATATTATAAAGTTGGAATCCAAACAGTCTTAATATCGTAAAGAGTTGTTATAGACAAGTATAAAGTCTCAAGTAATAACATATGCAAGCCTTTTGAACACAGTTACATAAACTCCATATTCTCCACAGTCTACAAAGGTGTCACGAACCATATCATCATGATGCTCAACCTCCAGAATATTGACTTTTTTAAAAGTGTTCATCTCTATGTTGTAGAAGAAAACTCAAGACTCGGACGAGTAGACATTTTCACCTTTACTAGTCATTCCAACAAAACTAACAATACATAGCTATGCTTTGACCATTTATGATTTGCAGCATCTTCTACAGCCCACAACACAAGATTTTGTCCAACCCGATGATATATACCTAGTTAGTCCTTGTACTTGAACAAAGTCAAAGAACTAGACCAAATATCAAAAGGTTTTGGCATGTTTTTATCTTTGTTAATAAAACTGAACTTCTCTGACCTAACATTGTTGAATGATGCCCATTTGTTATCAAACCGAAAATCATAAAACGTGGGATAAGAAGAATAACAAATCAAGGGAGCTGTTGTTTTGGTATGCAAAAGTCTTTGTAAAAGTTTTTGAGTTTGCTTGTTGCAGTAGTCTAAATATAAATCAAAAAGTATATGGAGATTAGGGCATCCCCATTAGCAAAACTGGGGTAAAGTTCGCCACATGGCGTTTGTTTTTTTCTATTTTTTTCCGTTTATTTAAAAAAAAAAAAAATTAATCGCACCAATGGCGGGCTGCCACGTGTTGTGGGGCCCACCATACAGTGCATGAACCGCCTCTTCCCAGTACTCCCCAACGACACAGGTTCACCAAAATATCAATATTATATTTTTTTTTTTTGGGAAACGTGTGAACCCCCATTTGAACCTTCAATGGGGGTGCTCTTAGTACTCCTAATTCTAAAAGTAAGGCTATGGTATAGAGAAGATCGAGAGTGTAATGTTTTCTCTATAAATATTCTATAAATATTATAAATATTCTATAAATATTATAAATATTCTATAAATATGTAGTGGCCAATGTTGTGTAAAGTAAGCAAATGAAAAAAATAAAAAATCAGTTTCTCCACCACTTCACTCTAATTAATAAGCTTTCTAAAGTCCAAAAACGTTTTTTCTTTTCTTTGAACAAGAACAAAAACATAACAAAAGAAACATGAAGAAAATCTGCAATATTCTGCAGTTTGCAACAAACATCTAAGCAAACTATCACAATCACAAGAGACCCTTTGAACCTACACTCGAAATACAAAACACCATTTATGCATATATATATATATATATATATCACCATCTAGTAGAGTATTATCCATATATTTGAAGTTGGGTTCGAGTGTTCTCCACCGAGGTTTTCCAGACTCCAATGTCAAAATCCAACGAGTGTTGGATCTAGAGAAGCGTTATCGTTTGGCAGGGTTACAAATCAGGGGCCATTGTCTACTACCACATCCATGAAGCAAGACCAATCTACATACCAATTTACAGATATAAGTTGAACGATACTTGGGAAAGATCGTACACTGGTAAGTTACCTCTCGTTGACTTTGAATGGTTCTACTTCTTGAGTGAAGAAGTGTGACTTAAGTGGATCCTACAGTTTCAATACATTGCGTTTTCTTTTAATAACCGTTTAATCAAATCGAATATACCAACATACAAGACATAAACAAAGAATTAAAAACACCAAGATACACGACTTAAAAAATAGTTTGCATATACACACATTATATTCAATCTATTACACCTTGATGTTGTTGTGTTTGGTAGTGGAACAACTCTACATAGAAAGATCACATATCTTCTACATACACATATTTTAAACATACATAGGTTAAGAGAGTTAGTAGTAAGACCATTTCTTTTCCACCTTCACTTCCACCTGAGGAAAAAGATTATACACTTGAATACTATATAAAACTCCTCAACTGTAAAAGTTAACCTCAAACATCCACCTGCTAAACTTCCAATAAGATTCATTATAGTTACCTTATACAGGTTTGGTTTTTATTATTAAAGTTCCCTTTGCTTTGCTCATAACACCAGCTTGAACCCCTTTGACAGAAAATCATCCCTACAAAATGTAACATTAACAAGTTTTGAGCATATCTCATCTACACATCAAAATCAACTAGAGATGAGCATGTAGCACCACCTCTTATTCCTCTGCTGCATCATCTTATCTTCCAAAGCTAGACGTTCTCTCCGTCTCTTAGCTTCACTAGGATCACCTTTACACCCCAAAACAAGGCTACTCACAAGCAACTCCGCGCTATACGAACTATCACAGTCCTTTATCTTAAGCGTCCTAAACTTCTTACTCTCCAAATCAAACCACAAAAGCTTCGCGTTATTCACCTCAATCAAAACCTTCCTCCTATCCTTAGAGTAAATCAAAGGTCTCATAAAGTCAAAAGACTCAACACTCTTGGGCTTCGGGACACTAAACAACTTACTCCAAGACCCTTTATACTCCTTCATGATCCAAACATCAACAAAGGTAAACTCGCGGTTACACATCAAACAAAGACAACCCTCCAACACACCTATATCGATGTTCTCATGAGCAAGAGACTCAGGGAAGCTAAGAATCTCAAACTCCTCTTCCGCAAGATCAAACCTTATGATAGAATTAAAAGCGATAAGTCCAGGTCGTCTAGGTAAAACCCAGTGAAGACTATTACAAGCCAACACACCGTACCCGCGACGGTACAAGAGATGGTAATAAAAGTAAAACAGTAACTGAATCGCGGGAAGAACAGGTTTGATTCTCTTCCACGTGTTCCTCTTCAAGCTAAAGACTTTAACCTCGTAAGGGAAACCAAACACAAGCTCATCAGCACCACCACCACCACCTCCTTTACACTGAATCATCCTAACAACTTTGTAATCTTCGTTAACCGAATCGTAACCGAACCCGTAAAACACATACCCACGTGTCCTCGACCCTTCCGGGAAATCAACCGGTTCAGCCGGTAACCGGTGGATCTGCCGTGTTGACGGGTTAAACAGAGCCATATCTGTCGGTGAGTTCGACAACCCGATTAAACCGTTGCAAGAACCGAAAACTTCGGTTAACCCACCGGCTTTGAGAGGATGCTCGACGTCGGAGACTTTATCCGGTGAATCGAGGTCTACTGTAACGAGAAGACGAGGTCCTCGGAGGAGGATCATGATGTGATCTCCGGTTTGGAGTGTGTGGTGGAGATGAGAGGAGATGAAGTCGGGACTGTCGATAAGAGAGAAGCAGGGCTTGGAGAGGACTCGGCATCGGACCAGCGACGAAGCTGGGAGACGGAGGAAGAGATCGGTCATGATGTCCATCGGAATATCCGCCATTTTTTTATTTTCTTTTTTTTTTAAAGGTAAAGGGAAAGTGAAGTTGAGTGCGTTGTAGTAGTGACTTTCTTGGAAGAAGATGCCTTAGAGCATCTTTAATGCTGGAAACTCCACTTGGGGTTCCAATTTTTTTTTTCTTTTTTTATAAAGGGGATTCAATCGCGGGTCACCATGTATTAGTGAAATCTACAAACAGGATAAGATACAAAGATAAAACGGTTCTTATTTGGCATCACTAAACAATAATTCTTTTTTTTTGTGAGATTCATACTAAAAAGCAAGTATAAGAATCTGCGTTAAAGATGGTCTTATGATGTTTCGGTTACTACCAAGAAGATGATATTTTCTTAAGATAATGCGATAAAAAAAAAGAATAAAAATGATTTCATTACACAAAGTGTTTTAATAAAGTACATGCGAAAAACAATGTCTAATAATATTTGCTTTTATCTTTTTAAGAATTTTATTACATTCTATTATGAAGTTTTGTTAGGTTTTATCTCTCTTTATGATGCTATATTATATGCTAATTTATTATTTTTACTATAAATTATAAATAATATTACATAATAATTTCATAATCAATAGTTTGAGTTGATTTGTGAAAATATATACCTCAATATTTATTAAAACTTAATATAATTTTGATTAATTTATATAATGGAGAATAATTTTAATTTTTTGTAAAATAAAATAATAATAATTTTAATTTTTGTAAAATAAAATATTAATAATTTTAATTGCTACATTTCCACAATTTTATATATTAAAAATGATGCTTGTTTTATTTTCTAAACCAGGTTGCAGTTTTCCCTTCTTCAATCTGACGATGCTTTTGAGATTCTCAAATCGAAAATATCCACTTTTCGGATAAGATAATCCTGGGCTGGACCTTTAAACATATATTCACTTTTGGTTCATATATGGGCCTTTATGGCCTAATATGTGAAGGTTACAACCAATTGAGAATTTACCCTTCGAAAGTGATTAAAAAAAGATTAGGATACATTACGAAACTTGATGATCGCCACCTTGTAGCAGTTTGGATTTTTTTTTTTTGAACATTAGCAGTTTGGATTTTTTTTTTTTTTGAACATTAGCAGTTTGGAGTTTTACGATGCTAACATTTGAGAGAATAAGATTTTTTTTATTAATATTCCCTAGGTGAATTGCAAAACCAAGAAATTAGCATTTGTCTTGGAAGTTGGAACTAGTTTCTAAGCATATTATCCTAAAGCTGGCACCACTTGCATGCATGTTCGTTGTAGCGCATCGACTAAGGTTATGTTTATTTCCGGTTTTTTACGGTAAGATTTTTAACATAATTTGATTTTTTTTAAATTTTTTGGCTAAAAATAACTTTTGAATTTCTTATTTAAAAAACAGTTTTTAAATTTTTTAGTTAAAAATTAAGAAACGTCTTTTAAGAAAATTAAAAACTCTTGCTAAAATACCTCCAATAAATCCCATTAAGACCAGCAATTATAAGTACTACCTCACTTAGCTACATGTTCATGTAAATCCCATAGAGGGGTTCTTAAGTATATGTATATATTATGGACAATTTTTTCAAAAGACCCTAAAATATTTTTTTATCAAAAGAACACATAAAAAAAATAAAGGAAATTTTATTAAATAGATAGATATATTTCTACTCTTACTTTATAGATATATAAATATAAATAAATATTTAATAGTAAAAATTTAAAAGTTGTACAAAAACTTTTGTTATTTCAATTTTTTATATCAATTTTTTTTTCGGAAATCCGAAAAATATTTTTGAAACTATTTTTAAAATTATTAATTAAAAAAATGTTTAAAAATATAAATCCCACCACTTATATTTAAATTCTAAGTAATATCTTTTTACCCTTTTAATGAAACTTTTGAGTTATTTTAACTTTTGTGTACTATATTTAGTTATTTATGATAAAAACTAATTTAGTGCTATTCTACATAATTTTTTATATTTATTTACATTATACTAACAGTATCTCAAAATCTGAGAAGTGTATGTCACATAATATTTTATTAAAATCTATTATTGATAATATTTTAAAAACTCTTGTGAGAACTCTCTGTTGGAATTGCTCTAATTACATAATCAAAACTAGATATGTGTCCTTATTCGATTTAGTACTCTAGAGATTTTGTAAAAATGCAGCTTTGTCTTTAAATTAATGCATCAACCTTTAGCAAAGATAAAGTTTTCAAATCAAGTAGGCTGAGAACGCATTTACGTATATAATTTACCAGATAAAGAAACATGCTAAATCTATATAATTGGTGTGGTATACTTATTAAGTCCTAAATATCTGAAATCATATTATTGTAGTTGGATTTATCTTTATTTGGGATAAGATTTAAGTTTTTTGGTAAACGATATATTATAAGGTTGAACATGCCAAAGATGGTTCACGAGCAGCGTCTAGCGGCTACGAAAGAGATCTGAAATCGACTTCGACGATCATACCAGTCTATATTTCATAATGTTATTGATTAATGTATGTTTCTTAAGTTGGGGTTCTTACCGAAAGTTAAGAAACTATTATTTAGCTTTTAACTAAAAAAATTAAGAATCGATTCTTAAAATTCTTAAATAAAAATCGGTTATTAGCTTTTAGTTAAAAGCTAATAAACAATTTTTTAACTTTCGCTAAAAACTCCAACTTAAAAAACTGCATTAATCATGCTTTTAGTGTTGTGGAAGTTTATATCGAACATTTCACATCATTAATAGACAAGAAAACTATTTCACTGGGATTCTTAATATAGAGCTGTGAAAATCTAACTACAAAAACATTTTTGTGCTCAAACAATTTTTATATGAGAAATATCCTAAGATAGGCCTAAAAAATTTTTTGTCACAAAAATAATTTTTAAGAAAAAAAATAACCAAAATAACTTTTATTAAAGGGTTAACAAAAAGACAAATATACATTTATATCCATTGGGTTAACTAATATAGATTTAGAGTTTAGAGTTATGGGGTGGGGTTTTGGAGATAAGGTAACAAAATGACCAATATACATTTATAACCCTTGAGTTAACTAATCTAGACTTAGGTTTTAGAGTTATGGGATGAAATTTTGAAGGTAAAGTTTAAAATTAAAAAAAAAAAAATTTGATTTTTTGAAAATAAAAAAAAAAGTTAGTTTGGTCATTTTTGTTTTTGGAGGTTATTTCTGTGACAAAAACTTCAAAAGGGGTTATTTGAGAGATTTGTCCTTTTTATATTCAGACATATATTAGTTATTTTTAAATTTAATATCTAAAAAAAAGAAATATCCAAAAATATCTTGAATTACCTAAAATACTTGAAAATGTTAAAAAATATTCAAAATAAGCAAAACAAAATATCTTAAAACAGCCAAAATACTCAAAACATAGGAAATACCTAAGATATCTAAGGATTTTCCAATCAAATATTTAAACCTAACCAATTTTCATATTATTTATATGTATGTGGTCATATATTATTCAAAATGTATATTTCAACTCAAAGCCTAACCTTCAATATCAGACTGATACCTTTCTTTACATTTCTGCAGCTGGGGAACACATTTTTCACATTTATACAGCTGGGGGGGGACACATTTTTCACATTTCTACCTTTTATAAATAGTAAAGATTTCATGTTGGATCAATCAATCAAGGGAAGAATTTTCTTGTCCAGGCCAAGAATTATTACAGGTTTCTTTGTTTTTTCTCTTTTTTTCTTATTTAGGTCAAAGGCCATTTTTTTAATATTGAATGTC